>LR990852.1:9406095-9582688 GCA_905163395.2 Endotricha flammealis | reverse complement strand
GTTAGATATTAGTCCGAGCGCTGCGTGACGACACGACGCTCGCAGACATGCGTGTAAAATTCGACACTGAATGATCGATTGCAAGTTCTTTTAATAAATTATTTCCGTACGGTATTGGTTACGGTTTTGGTATCATTGTTTTATCCACAGTTTTCGTTTCGGTTTTCTTTTAATTAAAATAATATAGGTATCTGGATAATACAAGCGCCGTACCAGCAATAATAAGTGATTTTCCATCGTTATTAGGAGAGTAACTGATTGCTCAAACTGGCTCACGTTGGCTCGCGAGCCACGCTCGCCACTTTTCAAATTTGCGTCGGGGGTTTCGGCTCGCGACCAGGAAGCCCGAGGCTGCCTAGCGAGCCGTGCTCGGTTGGTGTGGACGCGGCTAATGGTGAATGATGAACAGTGAATTGCGTTGTTTGTATAGACGCATCACTTTTGATGAAACCTATTATTATCCATTCCATAAAATTGTTGCAGAAACAAGTCGTTCGCCGTGGCGTTTTTTTGAAAAAAAAAAGTTGCATTTATTTTCTGAACTATAACGTATTAATGAGTAGTAATTTATTGTTTTTTTTTTTTTAATAAGTTATTATTTAATTTTTTAACTTAATTAATGTTTTACACGATTTCATACTATTTTAAATGTGTATACTCAAAATCAATATCTTTTCTTAAAAATTCGTCTGCCTGATTAAACCAAAATATTTTTGGGATATACACTTCTTCACTGAAACCTTCCTGTCTCCACAAACATCCACTTAATCCATGAAGTCGCTACTTAGACGTTTCACTTGTCGTTCATTGCCGATGAATGATGAACGATGCCTAGTGAAAACAATCGGGAGCCGCAAGCTTTTCATCGCAAAGGCACACTCCGATGAACGTAAATTTAGACATTTCATTTTCGTTCTTGCATCGATAAAGCATCGAAAATTAAAGAAAAAATGAACCGCCTTCTTTCAGCTTTATCTTTGAACAACTTTCACCTGTTTTCTCATTTTTACTTGTTACTTTCTTTGTTTTAACTCGTTCCCTTTTAATTTTCTCTTATTTTTATGAAGATTTGTTTTTTTTGGATTTTGTTCATGTTTCCTTTATCGCACTGAAATGTGAATGAAGATCAGTTTTTCTTTCTGGTCATGAGACTCTGCAAGGCTGTGGAAATATTTTACTATGAGAATTTAGAAAATGCACACCTATTTTGCGTAGGGCATTCGTTGCGTTCGTTCGTACATTACGGAGGTGATAATTGGTTACGATTGTGTTAGTTGATTTGTTTGGTTTTTGGTGTTTTTCTGTGGTGTTTCCAACATTTCGGCGACCAGTTCTGGCTCCATTCCAGTACCAATTTACCCCAACGTTCTCTGATGCGACAGATATGGCCCGCCCATCTCCACCTTTTCTGTGCTATCACCTTGGCTATGTCGGTGAGTCTCATCCGCTTTCGAATTTCCGTGTTTTTGATCCTGTCTCGAAGAGAAACACCTAACATAGCCCGCTCCATAGCTCTCTGAGTAACTTGCGAGTTTATGAATAAGTTGCTGAGTAAGCGTCCAAGTTTCAGCGCCGTACACCATTACGGGGAGGACACATTGATTGAAGAGCGTTTTAAGTTCAATGGTATACATCTGTCTTTGAGCACATCAGATAGTTTACCAAACGCTCCCCATCCCAAACGAATTCGGCGCTTAATTTCGGCCTCCTGTTTGTTCTTCTCCAGGCTTATTTATAGACCGAGTTAAACATATTCGATCACTCTTTCACGACATATCGTGACCATATACAGTGATGTGGTAATTTTTGTTGAGCTGACTCACCATGTTTTCAGTAAAGTTTAGATATTCAATAACACAGGAAGAGACTCTGACCGGACACTGATTTGAAGGGTGAACTTTTTCGTCGTTTTATTATACCTCGTGGCTATATAGTGTTGACTTGCTAATCCTTTTAGAAAAGTTGTGACAAAAGCATACCCGATGTACTTCTTTCTGAGCTATGAATATGAAGGAGCTAAACATTTTTCTTCAGCACTCTCCGGCTTGAGCTGTGTTCTATTTTGTCCTACTCTGATCAGTCCTGATTTGTGGTAAATTTTCTCCAGGGCAGAAAACACTAGGACAGGATTCACTTTAAGCGATAAAAAAACATTGTGATTTTGCGTACGTAGACGATTTTTTTCTCACAACGTACAATGATATAAGAGCTCATTATATCCCCTGCTGGCGCAGACGTGCGTTATAAGTTCACAACTGACGACACATTTTCATTTTGCTCACCTTGTTAGCACTACTAAGTAGGTTTATGTTGCGAAATAAACAGTAATTTGTGTGGTAAAAAATTTATGAAAGCATTTTTTACTTATTTTTGGGAAGTTTGTACAATTATGCATTAGTAAATATCTATCATAATGTATTAGAAGTGGTAGGTTTAAAAGTAGGTTTCACAGGTTTCTAAAAAGATCCAGTTAATCTTTTTGTCAGATAAAGAAAATTAAACAAAAACTCAAACCAAATAAAACTATTTTAAAGATGATAGGCACCTCTATCAGTGCGGGTCCAGTGCAAGTACAGCGCTTAACGGCGCGTTTGTGTGCACAAACGAAGAACCTTGTGACTTATCACAAAGTGAAGAAGAGTTTCAGGAAGCGGAAACATTGGACAATGATTTTGCTGCTTCACATCATAAAGCGAGAATTGAAACTGATGTTACAGGACATCAAAGTAATGCAAATGTTGAGGAAACTGAGCATAGATATAACCTCCGTGAACGTAGACTACACATGCACCTGCATCAATGCTATTGCAGATATTGATGGTGATCCCATGACATCGATTTAAATTGTACATTGTCTTGTCAGCGTCAGCTGTGTATTCAGGTTAATAAACTCTGATTATTACAAATAAATATCATTTTAAAATTAAAATATTACATGATATATTATTATACGATACGAAAAAATGCAGTGGTATTAAGGGTTCGTAACAAAAAAAAATAGAAACACCAAAATACCAAAAAACGCCACTAAGTTTAAAATATCATGATTAAAAAAAAGGGAAAGACATCATGAAGGTATCCAAAAAGAAACAAAGACTGACTGCAGACCAAATTTCCTAAATCAAAGCAAACCTCTATTGTTCCTCTGAGCAGATACCATTAGCAATAGGGGTTTTGAGGACCGCTGGTGTCCCGTGTTCAGGGAAATCTAACGAAAAAACATGTACTTTATGATGTAGAGATGAAGAGAAGAGATGTTGTTTAACGTAGGAATTCTTGTTGATAATTATATTCTCAAAAAGAAAAATGGCGCAGAAAAATATTCAATTTTTTTCCTGTGACCTGACACAAAATTTTGATGTTTGCTATCTTTCGATTTATTATATGAAGATCTGGTAGAGGTGTCCTATAATATAAACTAGATCTACTTTTTAATATAATCAATATTCATTATTTCATAGCTAACAAATACGTAAAGTCAAATAAATTATGATCAAGTTCGTGAATAAGAACTCATTGTTAATAAGTTATTTGTGTTGAGGGAGTTGGTCTAAATAGGTATCATTGCGTTGAAAATTTTCACGTAAACATCGATTAATGGGTTTATTCAAAGATTTTCTGAAACAAACCACTTTATCTTTTGCAAAGTTCAGATTGCTTGGACCATGAAAGGTCGGTTCTATTAATACTTATTTATAATCAAATTTTATAAACTTATTATCTTAATTTAATTTTAATCTGTTACAGCGATAATAATAATCATGTATAATACCTAGAGGCAGCAAAGGAAATCCATGGCCGTAGATTTCAATTCAAGTTGTAAGCTCCAGAAAATAATTATTTGTCAGAAAAAAATATATGCAATTTTCGGATTTAAGATATGAATCCATATGAAATAAACATGAATCGATTATAAATCACGGTATTGAGAAAAATCCATAACTAAGTATTTCATGTCGATGTAGATTACTGGTACCTAATACAATTGGACTACTCGAGACGTTCTCTTATATTAAAATTACGTATCTATAATCTTGATATTCGTTTTAAAACAATTAATGGCGTCTGTCCACGACCGAGTGGACCTCTTGATAGTTTTTACTTTTTATATTCTATATTTGTATTTTGATAATTTTCCTTATTTTTTAAGTTTTTGCCTTTGTTTGCCTTTCTTCAGTCTTATAACCAGAAAATACAGTCCATTTTGCTCTCGATGAAACTTATTTTATTTACCACCAATAAAAGCGTCTAAAACAATTGAGTTGTATCCGCAAACGCGACTACTACACATGTTCCTTTATTTAACTTTCAGCGAGTCACAAAAAAACTTAAAAAAACTAGAGAGCGGTTTGAGGGGACAGTGACTTTTTGAATTTCCCGCGCAAATATTTTAAATTGATCAATGCTGCCCTTAACATCTTTTGATAGACTAGGTACTGTAAAAAAATTGTGAAAATTGAGTCATTTAGTTTAGATTTGACGGTCATTGAATGCAATCAACCCTCTTGTTTTTAAACAGAAATGGAATACAAGTGAATTTCGAGTGCTGATTTAGCATTATGTTTTGTGTAAAAAAACTATTGCCGAAACCAAGGAAAGGGTTGTTGCACTATCAATTTCAATGATTAAACAGTGGTTTATGGAGTACCGTTGTAGTCGTATCAGCAGCACAAGTGTCGCTAAACGTCCAGGTCGCCCAAAACAGGCCGTTACACCAGAAGTCGTCGGTAAAATCCAAGGAATATTGGATGACCAGAGAATGAAATTGCGTGAGGTGGCTGAAGCAGTAGGCATCTCAAACTGAGATGGTTCATCATATTTTACATGAATATTTGGATATGGAAAAGCTATCGGCGCAGTGGCTGCCGCGATTGCTCACACTCTACCATAAGCGCAACCATAAGACCAGAGTTTTTACGCCGTTTCATAACTGTAGCATATTAAACCATTTGTAACGTAATTATGGCTTTATTAAATAAAATTATACAAGCAATATTTTACTGATTAGTGACACAGATTAGAACGTCATAACATTGTCGTCTATGACAATCTTGCTTGCAGGTTGGATAGCTTGCATATCACCACATTCTCCCGTGTTTAGGAAGAAACATAGTCTTGTAAATAATTTGGTGAGTGCCTCTCTCTTGTCGAACGACGAGGAAGCACAGGACTCTGTGCAACTGGAGCGTTTGGATTGTTGCTTGTTTCTTGCTCATCAGACACCTCGTCACTAGACTCAGCTGAGTTCCAGCTAAATGAAGATTCTTCTGTACTATAAGATTCATTTCCGGTTGGGGCTAAATGTCGGTTGGAAACTACTAACTCCCGGCCGTTCTGGAGTCGTACATCTGAATGTTGGTTATTGGCCTCCAGTAAATCCACTTCCTCAACTAGAGAATCGTATTTACTTCTTCTGGCGTGGTTTTTATATAAAGCTTTATTCGCCTCCGTCAACCATGTTGGCATTGAGTGACCATTGGCTGATCTTCTAGGATGGTTGAACATACGCTCGTGTGGTGTACATCCAGTTGCTGTGCATAATAATGATCTTATGGCATGTAAAGATTGGTCTATAACGGTTACCCATTGGGTGATGGGTAGATTCAACGATTTTAAAGTAAGTTGTATAGTTTTCCAATTGATTCCATTATATCTTTCAGTTTGGCCATTCCCTTGAGGATTGTATGGCGTAGTATAACTAGTAGCTATACCTAGTCCGTGCAGAAAAGTTTTTAGTTCAGCAGATATGAATGCAGTTCCTCTATGAGAATGTACATAAGATGGAATACCAAATATGGCAAATAAGTCTGAAAGCTTCTTTTGGACTGTTTGTGAACTTAGATCAGAACACGGAAATGTGAAAGGAAATCTAGAGAACTCGTCAATCACAGTCAGGATGTATCGGTTTCTAGTATCAGATGGCAATGGTCCCTTGAAGTCAATCGAGATCCTTTCAAATGGAGCAGTAGATTTGATTAATGTGCCCTGCGTTTTAAGAAATCTTGGTTTTATTTCTGCACATACAGAACATGATGATGTCATTCGTCTGACATCTTCGACTGAATATGGTAAGTTTTTAGATCTTATCCAGTGAACCATGCGAGTTATTCCTGGATGCCATAGATTTTTATGTAGTTCAAGTAGACTAGCGCTATCTAAGTATGTTGAAGCTGTTACGTTTGCTCTTGATAGGGCGTCGGCTACTACGTTGTCATTGCCTGGACGGTAGGAAATTTCAAAATCGTAATTTGAAAGCTCTAGGCGCCACCGTTGAATTTTGTCATTCTTAATTTTTGAGCCATGTTTCTGATCTGTTATTAGACGAAAAGTTTTGCCTATCAGAAATTGACGCCATTTCTTTATGCTCTCAACGATGGCAGCTGCTTCTTTTTCGATAGCGGAATGATTGCGTTCATGAACACCTAGAGTCTTGGGTGAGAGCCGCAGCAATAGCATGATCGGATGCGTCTGTTTCTACTGATAGTTGTATATTTGGATTAATGATATCGACTGCTGATTTCGCTATTTCCACTTTAAGTGATCGAAATGATTGTATAGCTTCAGGCGTTAATGGAAATTTCTCTGTTTTTGCAAGAAATTTAATTTTGTCAGAAAATTTCGGAATCCATTTAGAATAAAGCGCGAAAACGCCCATAGTCCTTCGTAATGATGCCCGATCATTAGGAATTGGCATATTCAATAGAGGGCGAAGACGCTCAGGGTTCGGTTTGATGACGTTGTTGCAGATGTTATAGCCTAATAGATTAATTTCCGTTTTTGAAAATTCGTTTTTCTGTAAGTTCAAGGTTAAATTATACCGAGTAGCGACTTCCTGAAACAAGCGTAATTTCTCATCGTGATCAGCTTGATCATATCCACAAATCGTGATGTCATCTAAATAAGCGTATACGCCTTCTAAGTGTTCCTTTTGTATGATAGTGTTAATCGCTCGCTGAAATGCTGCCACGCCATTGGTGACACCGAAAGGTATGCGTCGAAATTGATAAAGATTACCAAATGCTACAAAGGCTGTATAGGGTTTTCGCTCTCTAAAATAGGAATTCGGTGGTATGCACTACGCAAGTCAATTTTGCTGAAGATTCTATGTTTAGCTACTTTAGATATGAGTTCGTCTATTGATGGCAGAGGATAGGCATCTAATTCCGTAAATCTGTTTATTGTCTGAGAGTAATCAATAACCATTCTTTTCTTATGGTGTTCGTTAGATGTTACAAGAACTTGAGCTCTCCACGGTGAACGACTCGGTTCTATAATTCTGTCTTCTCGTAGCTTCTTTATTTCATTTTCTATGAATTGGGAATCAGCCTCAGAGTGTCTTCGAGATTTAATAGCGATTGCCTTGTTTAAAAGGCAGTAGGTTGCTGAATAACGTAACCGGTTCAATGTTCGCTTGTGATAGAGCGCATAATTTGAGTGCTGGCTTAGGTCCACCAAATTGCATTTCTAAAGCCTTATGATTCTGTAGAACATCATGTCCTAGTATAATATCGGCACATAGTCCGTTCATAATCATAAGTTGCGCATTAATGATTTGCTTTTGAGTACATTAAGTTCATAGATTTGATGTTGCCATTGTTATCTTTTGTTTGCATGGAGCGATTTTAAGATTACATAAATCGACAAGGCGCTGGTCGATAAAGCTAGCCGTGCTTCCAGTATCTATTAGAGCTCTGGCAGTGACAGAATTATTTATGAGTACTGGTATCGTTGCGCTTTTTATATCAGCTGCCGACAGTATACAAGAAAGGGTGTTTGCTGACATGGACACGGCATGAGTTACATCATCTTCTTCTAATGTCTCACTTACTGCTACTTGTTCCGATGTTTTACTGAGACATACTTTGGAAAAGTGTCCCTTTTTACCACATTTTGTACAGTGAGTGTTAAATGCTGGGCACAACTTGCGTGGATGTCGTTGATTACCACAAAAGTACATGTTTCTATTTTTGAAATTTTTCTGGCAGAAACATTATAAGATGTAGATTGGCGATTGTAATTATTATTTTGAATTTGTGCTATTTCAAGAGAACGTGCTTGTTCATATGCTGCGTCAAGAGTAAGAGTGCAGTTCTCAAGTAGCCTCTGTCGTATAGCTGATGACGATAGCCCTGCGATAAAGGCGTCTCGTATGTATTCGCTCTCATTTTGCTCTGCACTCACTGACTTAAAATCACAATCCCTTGATAATAGTTTCAAAGTCTGGAGATATTGATCGATGGACTCTCCTGACTCCTGCTGTCGTTGGGATAATCGGTATCGTGAGTATATTTCATTTGAAGGTTTGATAAAAAGCGCGTCTAGTTTAAGTATGGCGTTATCGTAATATTTGGTGTCTCTTATGAGCGAGTATAGGAGTGGAGATAGATGATTTATTAAAAGATGGTACTTGCAGTCACTGCTTACTGGTGTTCCTTTATCTTCTATTCCATGAACAAAATTAGTGAATGTCTGCTTCCAGTGTATCCATTGAGATGATTGATCCGAGTTTGATCCGCTTCAAATCGTTCGGGCTTAAGATATTTATCCATGTTTGCTTGCCGCTTAATTAATTGTTTTAATAAATTGTAGCATATTAAACCATTTGTAACGCTTTTGCCGAAAACATATTGTATTCAAAAGTAACCGACCATAATAACAAAAACACGTCTCCTGCTATTTCTTTTTTCTTCGATAATTTGACAGCGTCAGATTTAATTATGTATCACAGGAAGCTGTTTGACGAACTGATATCACCCAAAAGTAAAAAAAAAGCGTTAACAATTCATTTTCGTACATTCTTCTGCCCGCTAAGAATGACCTTTGGGGTAAAGTAGACATTGCTAGCTACTTGACCTGTCAACATACAACTAAGTATATGAAATAAACCACTTTCCTAATCCGAACTTAATCCGTAATCAAATGTGACAAATCTGAGTTACCTTTCAATGAGTTACACGTTGGTTTTAGCTAAAACTTATGTTAACCAATGTTCTTGATAAAGATCCTCTTCGTTTGGTGTGATTGGGAACTTTTCAATTTACCTACCTAACAACTTCAGAAGTCTGAAGAGAAGCCAATGAAAAGGGTAAGTAGGGATGTACCTAAGTCTTAATTATACTGATAAGCGCGATCTCGTTTCAGCCACTAGGGTTGAACCCTTTCATCTTTCATTTAGTTTATGCTTTGTTTACATTCATATTAATGGTTGTAAAATTTTGTTAGTTGGACTTCTATTAGACTTCTTGTCCCATGGAAAGTTTAAGCCGACTCATTATGAATTTTCTTTTTTTGTCATACTGCAAACAAATAAGCAAGCAAAGTGGTTACAGTCGCCTAAGAACATTACTAATACTAGAGGCGCTACCAATGCGTTGTGGAGGTGGGTCCCGTGACAAGTAGCATTTCGATTTGACATAACATATTGAAAATCATGGTTCGTTACACATACAGCACAACTTTGTCCATTCCACTACGTTCTATTCAACGCTATAGAAGAGGTTGACTGTGCAAGAAAAGAAGCTTTTTGTAGGTTATTAATAAATGTGAAAATCGAAAACCCTGACTATCTATCAAAAATTGACGAGTCGAAATTAGATCGCGTATTACAAATTTTCACAATGCCCACCTATTGGATAATTATAGGCCAGAATCGTAAAAAAAAACGAAAGAACGCTCGCACCAGACGAGATTCTCATTGAATGTTTAGATGGGTATCATTATGACAATTTTAATAAGACTTTTTCTTGCCTCAGAATTGAGAATTTTTGAGTCAGAGTTTACAAAATAAACCCTTTATATGACAAGAAGTATCCATACTATTGAGAGATATTACAATCAATATAGAAATATTTTTTATGAATACGTATTTTTATTATTATAATTTTTGAACGAACAGTTTTAAATTTGGAACTTGGAAATGTATTGTTTGTTGTTAAAAGATGTCAAGAAATTCAGAGCCGATTGAGAGAAATTTATCTTCTTTGCCATCCCCTATTTTTGGGAATTCGTCCAGGTTGAGCAAATAAATTTTGAGTGGTGAAAAGATTTGCGTAAATGTATTTTGAATATCTTAGACTCGCCGATGAAACTAATATGGTGGCGACATCATCAGTGGCAAGATCGACGGAGTCGATTGCTCTTTTACATCTAACAAATGGGCACGAGATATGGAAGAAAATGTAAAAGTCTCAAGCGCCACCAGGGTTCTTGCCAATAGATAATGATGGACTCCATTTTGTCACAATTTTGAAACTTATTCATTTTGTCACAAATATTAAATTAGTTTAAATTGAGTAACACCTTGACTGACTAGTTAAAGTAATCCTGAATGTGTTTGCACCGGGGGTTTATATGGCACGTTAATGCAATCCCTTACACTTACCCACCGATCCACAAAGAAAACAAGTGGCAATAGACAAGTTTACATCAAATAAGTACTTGCCGGCTAAGAGGATTATTAAGGCTCAGAAAACTATTTACAATGATATGGCTGCCTTTCCTTTCGCTTATTCGTTAGTAGGTATGCATAAAATATAGGTATTTTTAGTTTGTAATGTTCGTAAATATTAATGTAATTTTTAAGACGAATTAATAACGCCATCTAGTCTTAAAGTATAGCTTCTTGTGCGTGTATGTATACATATATGTAGATTAATACTTACGAGTTACATAATATTACTGAAAAAATATGAGTAGTTATGAAAATTATTTACAAAGAAAACATCTAGTCCAATGACTTTTTTGGGATTGTAACTCGCGTCACGGTCAAAATAGCAATGGAAAACACGCCAAAAAAATTGACACATTTACATAATTTACTTTTTATTGAAATGAAATCGTTTATTTCAGAAATTAGATCTTCACAGCAGGGACTGACTCCGCTTACCCCTTTTAGGATTTTGAATGGGGTTTTTAAAAGGGTTGCTACTTTAAGTTGATTAAAAACCAATAAGACTAGGTAACCGAACCGCTTGGGTAGGCATATTAAACGGAAACCCTTTCAAGGGGTTTCCCAAAAAATAACTCGAATAGTAAGTAGACAAGCATTACGAAAAAGCTTTAAGAATTGGGAAACCCATTCCGAAGGGGTAACCTCCGAAACCACAACGGTAACCCCTTCCATCCTTCCATCCCCATCCTTCCTCCCCGGTAATAAGCAAAAGTTTATGCTATTAAAAATAAGGTCCATGGTATTACCTATTATAAAGCGCGCCTGCGCTCGCTTTACTTAGGCCGAGGAGATATCTGAATTTCATGTAAAAATTTGTCTTATTATCATGACGTAAGTTCGTAAATGGCATGTAGCGAGCAGCGTGTAGTCCATAAAGAAGATACTAAGAGGAGTTGTTACAATAGCCCGTTTGTATGAACACCCCCCCGCACCTATGTGGCACCCCGCACGACAAGCGACATCTAGCGGCTAATAGCAAAAACAGTTAATTAAACGATTTTTGGCAGTGATTTTAGTTCAGATATTCGCGGGGGAGGATAAAGGGGGACATTGTGTGACGAAAACCATTTTAAAAAGCGGAAACCCAAGTCAGGTTTCCCCTTCAAGCTTGGTAAGCGGTTATTTCTTTGGATTTTGCTTAAATTTCTCAATCAAAGGGGTTACCCACAATACTAGGTAAGCTATTCAGTAAAGTTTCCCAATATTTACCTAGTTAGCTAGGGTTTTGAAATTAAAAGGTTTAATCAGTCCCTGCTTCACAGGCACTGTTCTAAAAAGATAATACCCGTATTTATATATATAATTTAATATAAATGCTTTAAAAGATAAATTATTTAAAGGGGAGTGACGACCTCCACGAGGAATTGTTCAAAATTGAGCCTCTTTCTTTTCTCGTTTAAATATTATATCCGGAAGAAACCAAACTGAATATACCTACACAACGAGATACATTCGTTAATATGACGTGATGATGATGTGACATACTTGCTTTTTAGGGTTCCGTAGTACCACACCCTGGACACTCCATACAACGCGCGTGAAATAATAACCTATTTCTACTACATAGGCCAATGTTTTCTGTACACGCGCATACGTGTACTTGAAATGTAGTAGGGCTGCCGTGTCGCGTAGTTATCATTCAAAATGGCGGCCGATGTTGAAGTAGGTACGTACGACTATACATGAAGTAATTTTTGCACTAGCGGCGTAATTCACTAATGCTTCGGTTCTATTAAAATATAATGCTATTGTATATGATGATGTAATCAGTTGCTTGGTAGCTAAATGAAACAATAAAATTAAATTCTTGTATTATTTATTTTATTAAATGCCTTCTCATACCTTGGAGGCATTGCATTAATATTACTCGTATATTAAATTCTGAACTCGTTTATTTGTTTTAAAATTATCGAAAATGATTTTAATACCACTACTACTTTTTTTTTGCGTTGCCTCCTTCATTTAAAGTGAAAATATATTTTTTTATCGTTAGATAGGTCTCTTCAAAACATTGAGGGTGTGGAAAGATGATTTTTCGATTCAATTATCCCTTTCGGAATTATTTACATTTATCTTAGTGTAAATTTTCGTTTTGCACGGTGGTTTAAGACATAAGACACAGTGGCATAAGACTTTCGGAGATAGAAGGGGAGGGGTCCCCCTCTATCTCCGAAAGTCTTATGCATACAAATTTGAAAAAAGTCATGGTAGTAGTTCATATGCAGAACCTTCAATAAAAACTATTACGGTTAAGTAGGTTCTACTATTTACCGAGAAATAGCCGATGAACTGATAAAATAAAATTTCTTTGATGAAAACATACAAATGTCATAGAATATGATATTGGACTCATTTACAAGCAAGCAAAGCACAGCAAATACGGAACCCTACACTGTGCATGGCCCGAAATACACTTGGCTGGATAAAAAAAAACTATGTCACATTCTTATGTCACTTTATATTGTCAGCAGTTAGTCCATCGAAGATCAAAAAAATAATTATTAATTTGTTTAGTTCAGTTTAATAATTCAAATACAGTCCCTTATACAAGTCAAGAGTGCACTTTATTCAATAGTCCAAGATCTTTCACTATAAATAGAGTTACTTTTACGTTCGGTAGCCGACAACCCTAACAGAGTTCTTTAAATTTGACTGGGGTGTCGAAAGTTTGACAAACAAAAGTTTAACCTTGTTGAATTTCCCTATTTAAAACCATCAGTTAGTCAGTTTCTTATAAAAATAAATTATAACTACTAATAAGTTATTTAAATTAATTTAAATTACATAATATCTTTCAAAGATATTACTACCACCTTGGTGAAGAAGACCCTCCAGACCAGACCACCATATACTGACCTCAAAATATCCGAACGTACAATACTATATTCTATGACGTTTGTACGTTTTCGTCAAAGAAATTTTACTTCATAAGTTCGTCGGCTATTACTCGGTAACTATTAGAGCGTTATAATTTTCCTTGCAGGTTCATTATATTATGTACTACAATTTTTTCCAAATTTCTAAACACAACATTCGGGTATATAATAGAGAAGGGGGGGGGGGGGGGGGATGGACAACCGTGTTAAACGAAAATTGGCAGGTTAAATGTAAATATTTCGCAAACGGATCATTGTATCGAAAAATGAACCTCGATGTTTTGAAAGACCTGTCTAACCTAGTTTTAGCCACATTTTTTGCGCTATAATAATGATAATTGAACCAATACTTTTCCTTTTAAACATGGCCCCCGTTTTTGCTTCCTTCGCCGTTTCGTTTTTCTTTTTCTCAATTTTCCCTTTAACCGACTTCCCTTAACTTCTTTCTTTTCTTTGGCAACCTTTGTTAATATTTTGTCTCTTGGTATCTACCTTGAGCAAACCACGGCAAGGTCTGATGCCGAAATCTTGCTAATTGTCAGTATGATAAATAAATACATAACGCTTTAGTCTGTACAATATTGTCTCAAGTAAATTCATACTCAAATTTCTCCTTCGTAATTTAATATTAACGTCCAGAGACGTAATTAAATTTTCTATTAAATATGTGGGTTTTATTTGCGCTGTAAATAAATATAAAGCCAGGAAGGGTTCTTAAACATCCCTTGTACATAAATATTATCAATAAAGAAGAGGTTAAAGTTTACTTTGTAAACGGAGGGAAAAGTACCTACTTTAAATTTATTTTAAATATCAATCACTATGACACTATTGTGATGTATTGTTTATGGTTGTCATATTGTAACTTGTAACTTTTGAAGTCATATAGAGTGTTAAGAAGAGGCCAGTCCTTCCTTTTCTTGTACATTTTCTTAATCAGTTCTGGCATGGTCTTGTCTGGCTTTGATAGTAGCATTTTTAGGACTTCTGTCTCTGAGACTTTTGAATTTTTTATGTTAATGAGTCTCTTCTTATCTGTCTTCTTCCGAGGCATAATGTATATTCCCTGTCTTATTTGTAAAAGCAATGATTGTCCAGTAGATGTCAAATATTCAGTTGATTCTTCATTTATTTTCGTGGGTGAATGTGATCTATTGGTATTTGTATCTGATAGAATGCTCTCTGTATGGGTTGACTCACAATACTCTCTCTTTGGTTGAGTACAGATGGTTGGAATCGGACTGGGGGAAGAATATGATCCTTGAATTTCGGAAGCTTTGTGACTGTTGTTCCAAAAGAAGTCTTGGTCACATGGTAGTTCGAGTTGGATGTTTGATTGATCCAGTTGATAAATTCACCAAATCTGATCTCCAAGGAATCTGGAATTTGGATAAGAAAAGATGGAGTTTTAGGTTTCGTATTGAAAATCTCGCCAATTTTAGAGACGGACGCATGGCAATGTAAGGAATCTTTATACAACATCGGATCCTCTGCTTCATCCCTAATGCTTTCCTTGTGATCTGACTCTGATTCTTCAGGTTCCTCTATGACTGGACTGTCTGGAATCTCATACTCTTCATTGTCTACAGCACCTGAATCTTTGAAACTCCTCACCCAGTCAAATCCTGCAGAGACTCCTTTTAATACATTTCCCATATCGGATCTGATATTGTTCAGGTCAGCATCGGGATCTTCATGGGATGATTCCATCAAGTGTTGAACGAGGCCTTGTTGATCTAGAGCCTTTGCCTTTAAATATGATTCTGAATTTTTATTCATTTTGATTTCTGTTATTATTGTATCGTCAATGTCAGTTTAATTAAATATTTTCAATCTACATTAGTAATTTCATTGGCGATGAGGATAAAAAAATAATGTCTTTCGGAAGGATAGGTGAGTTTCAGATTTACTCAGGAAACTGGAGTCTATATGAACATGACTGCTTCTACTACTACAAGTATGACGTAAGACATTTTTGTAATACTAACAATTTTTGGATTTGTCTGTAATTTTATACAAGTGTTGTTTCAGTCAGTTGCAATATTTGAATAGAAAATCGTAAGAGGCGTAAATAATTCGTCGGTTCTATTTTAAAAGCTGTAAACAGATTTCAGTAATTTTTTTACTTACAAAGATTTGAGAGGTTTTTATACAATTCTCTATCGTTGCACAGAATGGACAATATTCGTATGAGCAAAGAGTTTGTTGTAAGTCGCTGGCCACTTTTATCATTTTATGAAACAATTTGACGGCTTGACGCGAATCTGTCAGTAGTGACAGTTAATAAATGGAATCTAGACATCTGTTGTGTTTTTTGGAAAATGACAATTTTCCTATTTTTTATGATCGGCGCCCTCTCACACAGAGTGATTTCATGACATAAAATGTATGGTGTGTCATGCGGGCGGATTGGAATTTTCGTCAAAAACTTCAGATTTAAATGTAAGTTATTTATAATATTTCTTTCTCATATTCGTGTGCAGTATCAACAGTATATAGGTACGCTTCCAAAAATATTGCAACTGTACAAAACCACAGATTGTATAATAATAATGATATATCGAAAGGTTGATTGTATAATAATAATGATATATCGAAAGGTTGCAGATGATTTTTCGAATTAATAATATCGAAAAAGAGAAATTTCTTCCGTCTCTTATTACGGCGATGAGCGATCAAGCTTATGAACTAATAGTTTAACGAGCCCCAGGAAACCGACAGAGCCTGCCCTCGTGGCGGTAGAGGTTTTAAGAGGACATATCCAACCTCGGCAGTCGGTGGTGGCAGAACGTTACCGCTTCCGTCAGAGAAGACAGAACAGTGGTGTAACGATTACAGATTATTTAACGGTTTTAAAGAAACTGTCAACATCCTGGGATTTTGGCTGCACTCTGGAAGACAATTTACGCGATAAGTTGGTTTGTGGCGTGCTCACCGACGTCATTAGACAAAGGTTGTTCGAGGAGGACATTTTAAACGACAACAGCGCAGTGAAATTGGCAATTACATTGGAAACTGCGGAACACAACGCGGCGGCAATAAAAGCAAGAACAGACCCCCTCTTCTCGTAACAAAACCCGATTGTATTTCGATTCAAATTCAATCGCTGTCTCACTCATACAAAATAGGAATTGAACGGGACAGTGTGTTTGAATCAAAATAGAATCGGTTTTTGTTACGAGAATCAGCCCCCAGTTAAGCACCCGAACGTGTAGCAGTTACAAGGAGGACAAGTTGGTTCCTACCGCTACTTCCCCTCTTAGTGGGAAAACTAACTCAGACCGTCCCCCAATGGCTACACGTACTCGGGGACGACACTGGGAGACACCACTGGTTCTGGCGGACAAGATGGACAGCCTAAGAGACGGCGAACAGACTTCCGCCTTAACTGATCGTCATGCCGATGAACGTCCTTCCATATCCATAACCCTATAACTTAAGCAAAATACATTATATTTTTTATTTCAGTCTCAATGGGCGTTTTTCCACTCACCGAACCGGCACCGTGCCGATGGCTGCCGGTGCCGCGGAAGCAAAAATACCGTCGCTGGCGCCGGTAAATGTAAAAACGAGCCTTACAATTCCATATATTTTTGCTTCCCCGGCCGGGCCATTATTTACCAACTGTGGCATGTATGTAGTACATACAGTGAAGGACAGTGAGGAATCTCAAGATCAACTTCAGATAAATAATGAACTCATAATTACTACGTACGGAACACTCGGTGGGCGAGTCCGACTCGCATTTGTCCGGTTTTTTTTCTTTAGTATGACAGTGAAATCCATAATTTATGTGTAATTAATTTTAAAATTGTTCTGAATAAAGAAATTTTCACAATAAGAAATTTAATATCCTTATATGGAAAATCAGTTATAACATCATCTTATGTAAAACCATATTGATGAACACTTATTAGCTGATGATAGTGATGATCCTCAAGATACCTAATCAGTTGACAGTTGAAAGTATTTAGCATTATTTTGGAAAAGTCATTGGCAATGGGAATATTTAGGTTTGGAGAACCTTCATACACTAACCAGTCCCAAAGAATTAAGATAGTAATCACAATGTGAGTAACACAGGAACGGAACGATACACATTGGTAGGTCAGAATTATAAATAAAGCTTGTTAAAAAATTTCAGGAAACTAACAACATAATTGCTAGCTGACACACAATGGGTCACGCATCCGTAAACTACAATAGTCGTCACTAGAAAGTTGCGGACACAATCTTTTTTTCTAAGTAAATCTGATTATGAAAGTGTAAAGGAGGGAACGCACGAGCAACTTTGTCTCCCGGAAATTTATTTGTCTACTAGCTGTGCCCGCGGCTTCGCCCGCGTGGAATTGGACTTGTGACTAATTAAGTAGTATAGACGGATTTAACAGTCTCCTATTACTGTAGTTTTCCCCGCGACGTCAGTGTTCTTCATTGCTCATTGTCCGCCGCTGTTAATCTTGGCTACCTACTGTGTACAAAATCCTGTTGTTTCATTATTTTAATAGCTGTTACCCGCGGCTCCGCCCGCGTGGTCAAGCGAAAATGCCAATAATTTCGTTCCCGTGGGAATTAAAAAAAACCCCTACTTTATCCTTGTCAACATCATAAAGGGAATCTCTATAAAAAAATTCAGCTTTTCAGGTTAAACGCTTCCTATAATACACGCGTAGTCTAATTATTCCGAATCCTGTGGGAATTTAAAAAAAATCCCATCTTTATTGTCTACTTTATAAAGGGAAGCTTAATACAAAATCTAGGCGTTTTAGGTTGAGCGCCCACAATAACACACGTGCAGTCCTATTTGTCCCGTTCCCGTGGGAATTAAAAAAATCCCGTTATCATCCTTGTCAACATCATAAAAGCAACTTCTATACGAAATTTCAGCTTTCTAGGTTGAGCGCCTGCGATAATACACTTACAGTCCTATTACTCTCTTTCCTGTGGCAATTTCATAAAATCCCATCTATCCTTGTCAACATCATAAAGAGAACCTCTATACAAAATTTCAGCTTTCTAGGTTGAGCTCCTGCGATAATACACTTGCAGTCCTATTACTCCCTTTCCCGTGGGAATGTCGTAAAACCCCATCTTTATCCTTGTCAACATCATAAAGGGCACCTCTATACAAAATTTCAGCTTTCTAGGTCGAGCGCCCTCTATAATACACGTGTAGAGTTTACCCCATTTCATCTCTCTAGTCTGGGGGTTAAATTTTAAAGGAGAATTCCTGCGAAGTTTCAAATAAAATGGTCTAACTAATCTAGTTTCTTCATTCAAACTTTGGACCCCCGTTTCACCCCCTTAGGATGTGATTTTTGAAAAATCCTTTCTTAGTGCACCCCTAGTCTTCATGGGGAACCTATGTACCAAATTTGGAGTCTTTAGACCCAGCGGTTTGGGCTGTGCGTTGATATGTCAGTCACCAATCAGTCAGTTTCTGGGATGATTTGAGTAAAGAAC
This sequence comes from Endotricha flammealis, assembly GCA_905163395.2. Classification (NCBI taxonomy): domain Eukaryota; kingdom Metazoa; phylum Arthropoda; class Insecta; order Lepidoptera; family Pyralidae; genus Endotricha; species Endotricha flammealis. The sequence goes on along the minus strand of LR990852.1, from coordinate 9,563,899 downwards.
CTTCATGCTGAATTTCATTCGAATACTTCTATTTCATACTAACTTTGCACCCCCGTTTAACCCCCTAAGGGATGATTTTTGAGAAAAATATTTTACTCGTGTTTCATGTCTTTCAATAAAGAACCTTATGCTGAATTTCATTGGAATAACTTCAAAAACAGCAAAGTTTCTTACTAACTTTGCGCCCCCGTTTAACCCCCTAAGGGATGATTTTTGAGAAAAATATTTTACTCGAGTTTCATACCTTTCAATAAAGAACCTTCATGCTGAATTTCATTTGAATAACTTTAAAAACGGCAAAGTTTCACACTAACTTTGCGCCCCCGTTTAACCCCATAGGGGATGTTTTTTGAGAAAAATATTTTACTCGTGTTTCATACCTTTCAATAAAGAACCTTCATGCTGAATTTCATTTGAATAACTTCAAAAACGGCAAAGTTTCATACTATCTTTGCACCTCCGTTTAACCCCCTAAGGGATGAATTTTGAAAAAAATATTTTACTCATATTTCATGCTTTTCAGTAAAGAACCTTCATGCTGAATTTCATTAGAATAACTTCAAAAACGGCAAAGTTTCATACTAACTTTGCACCCCCGTTTTACCCCCTTAGGGGATGAATTTCCAAAAATCCTTTCTTAGTGAGCACCTATGCCCCAAAAGGAACCCCCATGCAAAATTTGAGACTCCTGGCACTTGTAGTTTCGGAGATTTCGTGATGAATCAGTCAGTGATTTTCTCTTTTATATATAGATGATAGAATCTTTCAGCTATCTAGATTGAGCGTCTCGGGTAATACACGTGCAGTGCCATTGTTCCCGTTCCCATAGGAATTTCGCAAAATAACAAAAGGAACCTATATGAAACAGTGGAAACTTTTAGCACTTGCAGTTTCAGAACACGTAATGATTCAGTGATTTACACGTTCAGTCCCATTATTCCCGTTCCTGTAGGAATTTCTAGATAAAAATACCCCATGTGTTACTCCCGATTAAATTCTACTCGTGTACCAAATTTCATTACAACCCCTTTAGTAGTCAGTGATTTACACGTTCAGTCTCATTATTCCCGTTCCTGTGGGAATTTCGGAATAAAAATACCATATGTGTTACTCCAGATTAAATTCTACTCGTAAACCAAATTTCATTATAATCCCTTCAGTAGTCAGTGATTTACACGTTCAGTCCCGTTATTCCCGTTCCCGTAGGAATTATGAAAAGAAACATACACTAAATGTTAAGTTGAGCAAATCGCTACATATTAGTGAAAACCGCATCCAAATCGGTTCAGCCGTTTCTGAGATTAGCGTGTACAAACATACATACAAACAGACGGACAAAAATTTTCGAAATTCTTGTACTATTGCTTATTCTTCATCGCCCTAAACAATTTTTTTGGAAATATATTCAATGTACAGACAAACTTTTTTTACACTTTTATTATATTATAGATAGATAGATAGATAGATAGATAGATAGATTATAGATTATAGATTATAGATAGATGTCGCCGTCTCCTTGCCGCACTTTGAAAGGACAGCAACACAACTTTTTCTCAGTGTTGCCACCTTAGCCCTTTTTTTTTCTTCGTTTTTACAATCAGAAAATTATATTTTGCCATCTTCAAGTTATGCTTGTGTAGTGAAATTCAAAGCAACGTGTTCATGCTATCTTGACTCACTAATACTCAGTATACAGTCTCTGAGTCAAGATGCCCCGAAGAAAGATGATAGCAAAATTTCTTCAGAAAAGGCGGATTTTGAAGTCAACATGATAATGCACTTTTAATAGTTCAATCACTATGCACTTTAATTAATGTTTGCTTCACATTACACTATCAATACTATGAATCAAACGCTGAAACACAGAATTTTTTTTTTTAATCACGAGCCCAAGTGGACGCTATTGTAGTTGGCGCCAAAATCCAGCTTAGCCCTTTTCGGGCTAGATCTTTTTACAGTATGTGAACTCGTTTTTTCATGCTTTAGCCCGAAAAAAGCAATCTAGCCCTTTTTATGTGATACGAAAACTTCGCACCGTCATTCATACAAAGTCATGAAACAATGCGCACCTTGAGTTTTATTTCGTCAGTTTACACTTTATGATCATTCATTGGGTATATTATACTTTAGCTATAGTAACATTGGTAACCCTACCTACTCCTTCCGCTTTTTTACTGGTGAATTCCCCAAAGTTTCTAAGCATAAACGTTTTTTTTTTACATTTTGCGCTTTTTGTACGTTTCAAATAAACAAATTTTAACCCTTGCTTTCGCTCATTTTATTTGTATTATATTTTTAGACGTTTCTAGCCCCTATTTTGACAAAATTAGCTAAATCTAGCTCTTTTTAGCTCGTCCGACTGCCCTTTTTCAACACTGCTTTTTCTATAAAGTTTTATGCAGTCATCAACATGGATGTCGAAGAGGCGGCTGTGGTCTGTGCACTTGTTTTTAGAAACCGAAGACGACGATAGCAAAAAAAACAATATTGGGTCCATTATGGAGTACTAGACTGAGCCTTGGAAAATTTCATACCATGTTTATGCAATTGAGAGCAAAAAGTTTTTACCGCTACTTTAGAATGACTGTAAAAAGTTTTGATGAACTGTGCAGAATTTTACAACCTGGCATCGTTCATGAAGACACCAATATGAGATTAGCTGTCTCACCAGAAGAAAGACTCGCTGTCACACTGAGGTATGTTTAAGGCTTTGACAAACAGCGAGCGCGGCGGTAGCGTGTCTTTGGCGCGACGCGAGGTGGGTGGGTCGTAAGCGCGGCGCGATAGTCACACACACCGCAGGCAACACGCCACACTGCGCTAGCGCCCCGCCAGCATCGCGTCTCGCCATCCAGGAAAGCGTCACTTTTTCGCTTGCAATACTTTCCCATATTCAAGTACGACGATAATGACCCGATATTTTAACATATTCAAAAGAGAGCGCGATAAATCGAAATCCATGCGAAAGCCGCGGGCGGAAGTTTAGTCAATATACTATATCTACTATATATCAATAAAACAATGTTTATGAATCACATTCTTTTATTGTTTGGCTAATTAAACAGTTTTATTTATCGTACAAAACATAATATTCCCAAATGATAAATCGTTGGAAAATTCTAGTTTTCTGTCGCCAAGACGCGAAGTCGAGCAAAAAAGCGGCACGGCCGTACCATCCGACGCCAAGTCGAGCAAAAAAGCGACACGGCTGTACCATCCTTTTCTCGAAGCAGTTCAGACCATTATCGAATTTCATTCAATTTTAACCAGTAGTTTAAGGTTCAGACCATTTTCGACGCCCTATAACTTCGTTGTGGATAAAACTGGAAACCTGAATTTTGCAGTTACCAAGCAGGTTAGTTTCAGCTTCAAATTCCGCCATACACCTCATGAAAACTTTATAAAATAATTTCAGGGGCACCGCTTCGAATAGTTTTATTCACAACTAGCTTCTGTCCCCGGCTTCGCCCGCGTGGCCTACTAACAATTAGCATATTTTTCTTCAGAAACAAATTCCGGTCCAGTCCGGTTCGGTCCGGTCCGGCACGGCCTGGTACGGTACGGTTCCATTAGATCCAATCAGGTCTGATTCGTTCCGGTCCAGTCCAGTCCGGTCCGGTCGTTCCGGTCCTTATAAGATTCCTACATATGCTAAATTTGGAATCTCTAGACCAGGGGTTTGGGCTGTGCGTTGATATACCCTCGCAACTACGTTTCTGTATATCTCGCTTCCCCGTGGGAATTTTGAAAAATCCTTTCTTAGCACACCCCTAGACGTAGTAAGGAACCTACATTCTAGGAATCTCTAGACTCAGCGGATCAGTAAAGCCCTCGCAACTTCGTTTGCGTATATCTCGCTTTCCCGTGGGTCTTTAGTGCTCATCTAGAGAACTCAAGAAATATTCTGTCCAAATTTCAAGTCTATTTATCGAGTAGTTTAGGCTGGGCGTTGTCCGTAAGTAAGTCACGGTTTCGATTTACGGATTTAAGAACTTTCTACCCCCAATTCTCCCTCTTAAAATTAATTATCAGAAAATCTTGAAACAGGTGTTTATTTGTTTGCTTTGTAGAGTATTTGTATAAACTTTTGTTTGAATCGCGCCACGTGTTTTTGTTTCTTCATACAAACTTTGACACCCCATTTCGCCCCTTAAGGGGTGGAATTTCAAAAAATCTAATCTCAAGGAACATTCTCTCCAAACAAGTCTATAGGTCCAAGGGTTTAGGCTGTGCGTTACCTGTCAGTCACTCTATCACGGTATTGTTTTATATGTATAGATGATTGTCGAGAATGTAAACAATATTGTATTATAGTTATTTTCAACAAAATACGTAAGATACAAGAAGCATAGATTGACACTGTTGACATTGAAGTTCGCAACTTGAGTGATGCCAGAATTTTTTATGTTGCACTGTAATTACGTAGCAACTTAATGCCTCCTCTTTATAATGGGCCATGATTTTCTTCAGAACATTTTGTAGCAGTAGATTTTTCTATTCTCAGCCTTTTTCGACTATTTACTTCTACACTATCGTCGTTGTCGTTACTATCGTCATCGCATTCGGTAGCATTATGTATATTCCTAGATGTTTGTCGTGTTTCTATCAACGGTACCAGCAACAGCAGATTGTCGAAGTATTTGTACTTTCGGCGATCTTTTTTTGCTGCTTGACCAGACTTAGTTCGCTTTTGATCCCGTAGTTCCCTCGCAAAACATGACCGAATATTTTTCTACCGTTTTTGGACTAATTTACCTGAAAAAGAAAAAAACCTGCAGATATAATAATAAGATTGTTAAATGCAATATTAAAACATTTAATAAATTATCTAATTAATCATTTTCTTTATTTTCAGATATCTTGCGAATGGTGTAAGCTTTTACAGTCTGTCATATGATTATCTACTGGGTGTTACCACAGTAAGAGAAATTGTAAAATCGACTTGTACACAAATTTGGATACTTGTGCATCCTCTTTATATGCCACAGAAGAGAGAAGAGGATTGGCTAAAGATTGCAAGTCAATTTTATGAAAAAACAGATTTTCCAAATGTTATTGGAGCTATAGACGGAAAACACATTCGATTGATCCAGCCAGCCGGGAGTGGCTCAGAATGCATAAATTACAAAAAGTATTTCTCTATCGTTCTCATGGCCTGGGTTGATGCTGATTATAAATTTGTGTACATTGACGTGGATGCAAATGGAGCAGCCGCAGATGCCAGCATATTTCAAAATTCAAACATGGGGAAACGCTTACAGCAAAATCTATTACACATACCAGATGACAAAACTTTGCCAAATGATGATAATGGAAAATCCATGCCATTTTGTTTGGTGGCAGATGAAGCATTTCTATTGTCAAGAAATATATTACGACCATTTTCACGAAAGTCGCTGACTGTTACATTTTGGTCCTTCGAGCAGGCAACTATTATCTTCCTTTTAATATTTTATTCTTATTTTTCTTTTTTTCAATGGTAAATTTCCTTCCGAATCATGCTTACTAGATAGAGGCCAAAGTAAGATAGTAGTGTCGAGCGCGGCCGAGGCCTCAGCGCCGGAACCTAACACGCCTCACGTTGAGTCTCTAGTGCTGAATTCCGGCGCGCCTTCCGTCGCCGTGCCCGCACCCGCATCTGTTGCAGAGTCGACTTCATCAACAGTTCAAGCGCGTGCTCTCGCAGTTAGGGCAACTTACGCTCGTAAGCTTGCCGAGCGGGAGCGTGAGGTGCTGGAACTGGAGATGTAGGTCGAACTAGCTGATTTAGAGGTCGCTAGCCATTGCGGTAGTAGCCGTGCTGGCAGTGTTTTTGGTGAGTGGTATCGATCTGTTACCTTTGATGCACCCGACTGCAGTGACAGCCACCTTTACCTCCACCGTGCCTCTGGACCGAGCCTATCTTGCGGTCGTGTGCCAATGCCAACGTTGACGGCGGTGCACGACTCCGACGTTAACTACGGAGCATGTTATACACGGTACCCCTGCACCTCATATTAGCAATACTACATCGGATGTGATGGTTCTCGCACGAACTATCAAAGACCTGTGTAAAGACAGGTCGGAGAGTCGTTTGCCTGCCTTCGGTGGAAAGGCCATCGATTAGCTAGCTTTTAAAAGAGCTTATGTAGTCTCCAAATAGTGTTACTTTGCGATGGACAAATCCCGCGTGAATGCAGCGCTATTTGGTCCGGCTCGTGAAGCTGTCTGAGCCCTGCTATACACTGCCAATGACCCAAGTGCGGTCATTGACATTTTAGAATTACAGTTCCAGAAGAAGTAACGGCTAGGTAGACTTTGAAGGGGGGACTTGCATTTTTTTACCAGCCGGACCAGCCGGAGGCGTAGTTGTGTTTCTGTTATAAAATATTTAAACAGTAAGTCGTATTTAGAGTCACAAGAGTTATAATTAGCTTATTTCAAAATTGTTTCCCACAATGGTGCGCGCATTGGAAAGATTATGCGAAGACCTACTATAGCTCTTTCGTAGGTATAAAGATGGAGCTGTTGGCCGACTTCTTGAGTGAGGAAGTCGCTGCCGAGTCTAAGTTAGGTTTGATTCCCGAAGCACAGTCGCAAGCCAGCCTCAGACCTCCAAACTGGCCAACGTTGTAAATATGCACGGTTCTAAAAATAATTGGCCTGTAAATAAAAATCATTCCTTTTCTATTTTGCAAATAACAATTTATGTTTGTTCTGTCAACAATGTCATACAATTGGTAACTGTGACTAATTTAGTCGTCTTGATTGTACGTCAAGGTTGAACTGGATACGTGATAAAAAAGTTTGCATTATGGTGGGGTCCCACGACCTGTCGAAAGCACAGGCCTCGACAGGCGCGCCACGCCTATCGACGCCTGTGCTTACATTTCGCGCCCCGCGCCGAGCCGTTCCCACGGCGCGTGTCGGCTCGATGGCCTGTCGTAGCCGCCAATGCCGCCATTCCAATATATTAAGCGATACGGAACACATGGCTGCATGTGCAGCCGCTGTGATTTTATTCAGTGGTCAACAATGATTGATAAATAAAGCCAAACGAAAGCAGAGGAAACGGCGCTTGTGGATGCCGTCATTAAACAAAAGCCGGTCGAGATTTGTATATGTATACCTAATTTCAATGCTAAGCCTATAGTATAGTTACTGTATAATTTGGAGATTTTCCAGCAATTCAACCATATCATTTTTACATAGATTTTCCAGCAATTCAACCATATCATTTTTAGTATCTAGTCGAATGTCTCGAAATAAACGAAAACCGATGCGCCCATACAGGCCGCGACAGGCGCCTCGACGCACCGCGCCGCGTCTTTGAAGTTACCGACTCGTGACGGATCGGACGGACGACGACAGGCCACCACAGGCCTCAACGGACGCGACCGGTCCCACGGCGCGTCGCCTGTCCTGGCGCGGCCGCGCCTGTCACAAAACGGGTCGTGGGACCCGAGTATTAGATGTTTGAAAAAAGGTTCACATCAGTAGTTCACATATATAGGTCATGTAATCCAAAGACTTTGTGTCAAAATGCAAAAAACATCATAAATTGTTACATAATTTTAATTCTGTTAATTTTCATTCGACTAATGACACTGTTTTACACATAGATTTAGTATATTCATCCTATGGTTTTACAGAACAAAGAGCCCGTGGCTTCGTCTTCGACCACGCTGATCGAGTCTCGGCCCGATAGAGTTGAGCCTCAGGCCGATACGGTTACTCACGCGGTTGCACAGGGGACTTTCAGGGCTCTTTTGAAAGCTATTCCCGTTACCGTGAGCGGTCCAGGGATCTGTAGATACATACGCACTCTTAGATAATGGTTCGTGACATAATATGTAGTCGTATAGGTACAGTAGGCCCAAGTCACAAATTACAGTTCAATGTATGGGCCGCTTATCTAAAGTGGCGGATGTTGAGTACGTCGATTTCCTAATTAAGGGTAAACAGGATTCTGTTTCTGACTCATTTTATAAGGTCTCCAATGCGTGCGCTGCCTCTGGTTTGGGATAGCCAGACGACACTGTAAATTTTTTTCGGTGAGAACCCTACGCTCCCGCAACAGTCCGGTGTCTCAAAAAAGGGTGTTAGTACACCCGAACTGAACTTATCAATTAATAATAATAAAATAAAAAAAGGATAGCCAGACAGTCGGTAAGTATTGACGACATCAAGCATTTAGATCTAACTACTGTCACGTTCGAAGCTGCAGCTTAGCAGAACCAAACCAGTGACTTTCGTAAACCACCGCACGTCATTCGTCATCCGATTGTAGACAATTTCAAATTAGCGGCTATTGGAAATGTCAAACGGCGACTTCGATCGTCGGATGATGAGCGTGCCACAAAGAGATTCTAGAGGACACAGTTCGGCGTTTATCCGACGGCCAATTTGAAGTTGGTTTGTTGTGGCAGTCTGATAACACCAACATTCCTAATGCTCGGGTCCCACGACCCGTTTTGTGAACATGCGCGTGGCCGTGCCAAGACAGGCGACGCGCCATGGGACCGGTCGCGTCCGTTGATGCCTGTGGTGGCCTGTCGTCGTCTCCGATCCGTCATGAGTCGGTAACTTCAAAGGCGAGGCGCGGCACGGCGCATCGAGGTGCGGGGACGCCTGTCGCGGCCTGTATGGGCACATCGGTTTTCGTTTATTTCCTATACATTCGACTAGATACTAAAAACGAAATGGTTGAATTGCTGGAAAATCTCCAAATTATGCAGTAACTATACTAGGCTTAGCATTGAAATTAGGTATACATGTACAAATCTCGACCGGCGTTTGTTTAATGACGACATCCACCAGCGCCGTTTCCTCTGCTTTCGTTTGGCTTTATTTATCAATAATTGTTGACCACTGAATAAAATCACAGCGACTGCACAATTGCACATGCAGCCATGTGTTCCGTATCGCTTAACATATTGGAATGGCGGCATTGGCGGCAACGACAGGCTATCGAGCCAACACGCGCCGTGGAAACGGTTCGGCGCGGGGCGCGAAATATAAGCACAGGCGGCGACAGGCGTGGCGCGCCTGTCGAGGCCTGTGCTTTCGATAGGTCGTGGGACCCCACATTCGCTTAGATTAATAACTTACTAGATGGAGTGGGGTATACAAGCGCTCTGTTAAAAGTGAATCGCTAAACGCTCGATGACATGTTGGTGACATGCACTTGACACTTGCGGAATGTTGCCAATGAAGGTGTAGTTTCCAAAAAGCGGGGAAATAAATAGAGTTTGTTTAAATTTCTCAACTTTCAAGTAACAACATTTTACTATATCACGTTTAGAGTTGCAAGCCGCTGTGGTTGGATGAAGCTCGCCTGGCTTCTTCTATTTGTGAAGCTCATGTACATAAACCAGTGCTTCGGTAGTTTTGGACGGATTCTAAAAACGTCCTTGGATGGCTCCGCAGTGATACGCCAACCTTTTAGCCTTTTGTCGCGCACAGGCTAGCTGACATTTTAGAACTTTCCGACCTTAGCGAGTGGCGTTGGATTCCCACGGTACTAAATGTTGCGGATGACGCTACTCGCCCCAACAACTTAGGAGTGATTTGGTTAAAAGCCGTTGGATCGAAGGTCCAGAATTTTTAAAGACACCTAGCTGTGAAAGGCCTGCTGAACACAATTTTATTCCCTCTACGGACGAGCTAAAACCCGGCGCTAAAATTGTTTATATCTCATTAACGTAGTTGGCTCTCATTTCATCAAACCCTAGTCGGCGGACCTGGTCCGTTTTAGCCAATGGCTACGTTTGTTTTGGCTACGTCGTTCTATTGCACGCCCACTTGCTCTTTTAAAATGGTATTAATAAAAGCTACATTTACAATATAGAACAGAAAACATCAAAGCATTAATAATTAAAAGTAACTTTCATCTCTAATCGTAGGTACCTAACCCAATTACTGTCAATTTAATGTTTGCTAATCTCTTTAATGTCCCTTATTAGTAATTGAACGGTGATTTTTACCACACCCTATTTAATGATACCCACTGAGCACGGCGGCGTCACTGCTCGTGTAAATCTAAAGAATTGACGACGACTACAGCCAGTATTTATATTATTTAAAAGGTTATTGGTTTAAAAGTCTCGAGCTCCTCCGTCCGACTCATGTTCGAGGCTTCGGAGGGAACATGAGGCTGTCGGACCATTGTTGACATATGACAGTCGTTGAGCCAAGTGTACGACCGTCTAGGAACAGCAGTTGACACAAATTGAAGGAAGCACACAAACTGAAAACAATACGATTGACGATCGAATCGTATTCATTGTACTCAACGTAGGTACGTTTTTCTGTGATTTCGCACCATTCCTGGAAGAAAGTCATAAGTGAAAAATAGCAACTTTTCAGGAGCGTAAAAAAACTGTCTAGAAAATACATCTTTTGTCCTAAAAATATGTGGTATACAGCAAATGATAATAAAAACTAGCTGTCTAGTCACCATATTTTTATGTTCAACACTTACACAATGTACATAGAGAAAAACTTACAAAAGAGCGTTGCATAAATATTCCTCGAAGAATAATAAATTATCCGTAGCAGTAATTGTAAATATTGCATTATTGACATGGGGACGGTAATTGGCTGTTTGATATTACTGTAGATAACTCTTTATTCATGCCCTAATTCGGTAGTGCATTCAATGCGTAAGTGTGGTTTACACGCTTCTTCCACGAACAACTCATTTGTGTAAGATCAGTTGCGCACTTTTTCCTTCTGAAAGATTCCTTTACTTAAAGTTACATTTGGAGTTATAGCTTTACTTAAAATGAAAAATTACGAAGACTTTTGCGTAGTAATCTATTGTTTTTCATGAAAATCCTATTTTCATGACGAAACGAGCGACATTCCTTCTAATAATCAATTAACTGTAATAATTATTTATTAAATTACATAAAATAAGACTGTTCCTACTTCATCCTTTGTTTACTTACTTCAGAAACAGTGGTTGCTTATTATGTATATTATTTTATTCAGGTTTTCTCATTTAATTATTGTTTTATGATATTATTATGTATGTGTATGTCAGTTGGGAACGTATGAAATAAATAAATCTATTTCTAATTAAATATTTTTAATTAATGCTTTTATAATCAACTTATAAAATCAACAACATTTTAACTTCTAAATTATATCATACAAAATTATGTGTCTATTCGGATTCATCGCTATCGACATTAGAATTATTCTCATTACGTGCAGATTGCGGGCGCAAATTCTTATAAAAGTTCTGATAATGCAATAGGATATGGTTGGTTACCTCTACATAAACTTATTAAATCTTTGTAAAGATTTTCAGATATTGGCAGTGGAGCGTTATATAATCGAGATAAAACAGAGGCCCTCTCCATATCTTCACAACCTGATGTTTTCTTTCTTCTTCCGACCCTATTACAACGTTTTGTGTCTACAATTATTGGTGTTTCATCCTCGAAATCATATCTTATCAGCAGGATTCCAGGTGACAAAGGATCTGCTGAAACCTCTTTTACCTTTGTCCAATGAACATTTTTCTCCTGACGCTTCCTTTGCCCATTAGTATTATTAGTTATTAGTCTTTTAAAATCCAAAAAGTCTTCCTGTGACATTTCTTTTACGTTATATTTCTGCCCTCGTACTTTAGCATTCCTAATAATTGCGTAAATTTCTTCAGGAATATACAAAACATGGTTTTTCTTGCTTTTCTCAATGCATGAATGCATAGAGTCCCGTTCATTCTGCGTATGGCCTTTCTGTAAAAACCTATGCGTGATTTTTACACCCAATTTTACTGCTGCATGGACATATAACGCAAACACAAATCTGTTTCGGTTTTGCCCACTGCAATTATCCGAGTAAAATCTCCTTCAATTCCTAGCTTTTAGATAAGCCCATAAACAGCTGGCTATCTCGTTAGCTCCTCTTTTTACTATCTCGCCATGCCAAACGTAACAGTAGCCACTTTTTATCAAAATATTATAAATTGTAAAGTTGTAAACAGGATATTTTCTTTTATAATTAAATACCCCAACTTCAGACTGGGGCAGACTCAACACCTTTTCTAAATCAAAACGGGCAACTGTTTTTGTAGTTGCGTCTGAATTCTCCTTTTCTTCGTCCTTAATTTTTCTTACAAGCTCTTTATTCTTTATATGCACTTCATACTCCACTTTTAATTTATCCTTCCTTTCTGAGTCTGCCTCTTCGTACAAAGAGCATTTATCTTTTTTCGGGTGAAAAAAGCCTATATTAAATTTTGTGCAGAAGATATGGTAATACCATCGCTCTGTTGCCAACTGGACATTTGGATATTGTGGATTATTGTTCATCCAATCCACGTAAAGGCGATACATTTTCGCACAATTCAGTTTTTCATCCAAATATTCTCTTTGAGTCTGTTTTCGGAGATAATGAGACTCTTTGCAAGGAAACAAATTGACATGATCTATTACACTTTTCGTTGCATGGCGAGATAGCAAAAAGAGGAGCTAACGAGATAGCCAGCTGTTTATGGGCTTATCTAAAAGCTGAAGCCGACAGAGGAATTGAAGAAGAATCATTTTACTCGGATAATTGCAGTGGGCAAAACCGAAACAGATTTGTGTTTGCGTTATATGTCCATGCAGCAGTAAAACTGGGTGTAAAAATCACGCATAGGTTTTTACAGAAAGGCCATACGCAGAATGAAGGGGACTGACTCTATGCATTCATGCATTGAGAAAAGCAAGAAAAACGCAGAAGAAATTTACGCAATTATTAGGAATGCTAAAGTACGAGGACAGAAATATAACGTAAAAGAAATGTCACAGGAAGACTTTTTGGATTTTAAAAGACTAATAACTAATAATACTAATGGGCAAAGGAAGCGTCAGGAGAAAAAGTTAATTGGACAAATGTAAAAGAGGTTTCAGCAGATCCTTTGTCACCTGGAATCCTGCTGATAAGATATGACTTCGAGGATGAAACACCAATAATTGTAGACACAAAACGTTGTAATAGGGTCGGAAGAAGAAAGAAAACATCAGGTTGTGAAGATATAGAGAGGGCCTCTGTTTTATCTCGATTATATAACGCTCCACTGCCAATATCTGAAAATCTTTACAAAGATTTATAACTTAAAATCATTGTTGATTTTACGTAATTGTATTTGCGCTATTAAACATAATTAAAATACTCGGATAATAAATAATTTTCAATAATTACGAAATATGTAAAATAAAATGTAACGTAGAAATCTCTATTTATGTTTAAACCACTTCCAAATTCTACCTAGAAAAAATAAGTGACAGTTGTTACTTAAAATAATATCATTATAGGTCTCGTAGAAGAAATAAGCAACTAAACTTACACACCGACACCTACATAATTGTATCCTAAAACAAGTATTCAACAATTAGTTGTGACAAGTTTTATTCAAAAGTTTTCGTTCAACATTTACGTAAGATTGAATATGATAATAGTCGCATGGAATTTTATTGCTGGTTCAAGTGCAAATGTATCAACTTCGTTATTATATGGGAATTTAGTAAAATTTTATGTTGCAGGATTTTAAATATTTCCATTTATTTCCTTCATTTTTGAGATAAATTTTATGAAAAAAATTGACAAGATGTAATACAATTTTCTTGATTTTTTGGTGTAATAAAAAAAAAATGACATAATTGGGGTTGCGACTATCTTCCACCAGTGGTGCGATTTGTTTAAACTATTTGCTTTTTAAAGATATAATATTCATTTATTGATCAATTTTCTACAACTGAATTTTCTCTTATTAAGTATCTTAATTCAGTGCAATAAATAAAACAGCGGCTTCCTCCAAACGCCTGAAATATTTAGACAATGATATACCTAATATAATTTGTGCCTCCCTAAAATGTAGGAATGTAACAAAATAAACCGCGGCCGGCTATAAAATGTCTCATTCAAAGAAAAGGTTTTAAAACCCCGCTAACATTAAGCCGATTAAAAACGCTTAATGTTTTGGTCCTTTCAAAGTTTATAAAAAATAATTTTAAGAAAATTAACATTATACACTTACCTCTTTGCTTTAAATACAAGTTCTAATTTATTTCATACCTACAAGTAATTATATTTCATAGTATTTTCGAAGTAGCATTTTCTTAGATCTAGAGTCACCGTTCTAGAGAAAACCGAAGTAGAATAAATTTGGACTAGCATTATTGACGAAAAAGTATGCCGTCGCACTAGAGTTGTTTTCTATACACTTTCCAAAAGTGTGTTTAATTTTTGACAGTTCGATTCGATTACAGCTCAATTAGTGCTGTAACGTTACCATTTCCTAAAACAATTGATTTTATAAAGAAGTTTGATAGTTTTCAATTGATAAAACGATCTGATAATAAAAAGACAAAAAACATCTGATAAATAAAAATTGTCAATTGGACACCACTGCTTCTGTCGCTCGCTCGCAACTCACTGAATGGTACATGTGCACTATCGCAATGCCGCAAAATCTTAGTCTCTAAAGACAAGCTGCCCGGTAGCTTGTCTTTACTTTTATGTCGATGCTAACTAATGAAGCGTAAATCACAATAACAAAGTAGACGAGAAAAAATATTTTGATTTTTCTTTTAAAAAAAAGTCTTTTCTATCCCGTTTGCTTTTATAGTAAACGTTTATTGAATTTTCCAAAGGTTAACCGTTGGTAATTGGTTAATTGAGGAAAAGGTTCATCTTCGGACCCCCGGGCTAAATTTTGTCTTAGGCTCGTGCGCAACGCTACAACTTGGGTCTTTTAGTTCAAATACATATAAAAGTTGCTAAAACAATTGTTTCATATTCATGTGGCGCAATAAGTATTGCTTTACACAACACAACATTTCAATTAAATCTGAAGTTCTGTTCAGTAAAGGATTTCTGTGGTCCTTGTGCATTTGAATACTTCAATTAGTTGAAAGCATATAAAATATTCTAATTATTACCGTAACATTTTGTCTTTTTGTCCGTTATAAAAACAAAACCGATACTATGTCGGAAAGCCAGCGTGAAAAATGAAATGTTAAACGTACACAAGTTCTTAGTCGTATTTTTTAGTTTATTTTTGAATTACTGCTGAATATGAACAATCCTACGTATTGTGCAGGTTAGGACATACTCCCAGGATGTTGTCCCAAAGCTACTGGAAGTCGCACAATCAATGCCATATTTCTGAATCGATGATTTTAACCGGTATTATATAAGTTACCCAGTATCTGTGCTGAAAAAATAGGTGTTACATGTACTCCATTAGCAAGTCTGATATTATCTAGAGTAATCTAGACAACGCACGACTGCTTACATCACTAGGACACAAATATATACAGAACCGTTTATCTTTGAACCTCCAGATTTAACCGAGAGCTGAATTACGGAGATCTGGAAAGCTATACCACAATAAATCAGTCTGAAGAATATAAGAGTGCTTTTTCAATAATGCATAAAGGTGAGTAAGTAGAGAAGACTAGAGAATGTACTTGTAACAGAATAATGATAATGCACTTTCATCAAACAAAAATCAAGCAAATGCTTTGGAATCGGAGCTTTTAATCATATTGTAAGAACGTTACATTGTATGATATAAATGCTCGAAAACATGCTCTAGCTAGAGTCTAGTGTATACCTATCCACCTTATGTTGCTTTTTATGCAAACATATCCTAACCCCAATAATATCAAAAATCCCCAAAATTCTTCCTAAAAACGTATACAGAGGTTTTCTGGTGTCTACAGCATAGGGTTCTACAAAAATGGAGTGTAAGATGAAATTAAAATAAAGTTATAATTATTTTTTGCAAGACGGTTTACAGGGAATACTTTTTGCACGTCAATATTTTATATCCTACTAGCATTTCTGACGTGAATGGCCTGTTGAGACGAAATGTCGCAAGAAATTCTAATTAGCCTTTCTTCAAAATGAGTATAATGCCATATTCTACGACATTTGTACGTTTTCGTCAAAGAAATTTAGAGAGAAGAAATTAGTAGAGCCTACTTAACCGTTATAGTTTTCCTTGTAGGTTCACTATATGGACTACTACCATGATTTTTTTCGAATTTCTAAACATAAGACTTTCGGAGATAGAGGGGGGGGGGACCACCGTGTAAAACGAAAATTGGCAAGTTAAATGTAAATAATTCGCAAACGGATCATTGTATCGAAAAATGATCTTCCCACACCCTCAATGTTTTTAAGAGACCTATCTAACGATACCCCACAACCCACAATATGGGGTCGAAGCAAAAAAAAAATTTTTCCACTTTACATGTAGGGGAGGCACCCCCAAAAAAATATTCTTAAAAATTTTATTCTACCACTTTGTTAGCATTGTTAATATGCGTAAACAAAACAAATTACAGCTTTCTAGCATTAAGCGTCTAGGCTCTAGACCGTGGACGGTCAGACGGACAGACGGACATGGCGAAACTATAAGGGTTCCTTGTAGTTTACTACGGAACCCAAAAAAAGAAAAAAGAAGCAGAGGGGCGAAAGTGACATAAAATATTTCCCAATATGCTTGGAGCAAAATACAGGTTTTTATATCTGCATTTAGTTTGTGTAAGCAAATATATCTACACTTTCCCATTGGAATGACATATTTTCACGGGATAAAAAGTAGCCTATGTTGGGCTCTGTACCCCTGATAATAATTATGTTTACAAATTTTCTTAACGATCAGCTGATAAGTCAAGCCGTGAAAGAACAACAAACCAACTCACTTTCTCATTTCTAATATTAGTTAGAATAAATAGCAGTGGGATTAATACCATTCTAATTGTTATTATACGTATTCGAATTAACAGTAAACATATTTTAAGGCGAATTAAAATTAATCACAGTTTATCAAGATTTTACTGAGTATTCGGGAATCTGTAGTTATTACATATATAGGGGAAACCAAACAGTGATTGCCCGCGCTAAGAAAAATATTGCCAGGTGTTAAATTGGTACGATTCTTGTTCGATTAGAACTACCTAGATGGCTCTTTGACCAATGTATAGTAGATTTAAAATTGACAATTGGCAACACTGAGAAAAAAAATCAGTATTGGCGGATTTTGTCAAGACGGGTGCACGTGTTACTCAAACACGTTAGCATGTTAACAATTTTCTTAAGAACTTACTTGCTTAGAAGTTATTTTTTTTTTCTAAATTATTTTATTTTGATCTATAGATGCAGTTTTAATGAAATCTTAAGTGATTCATTGAACCTGACCGTTATTTTAACCGTGGACAATCATTAAATCTAAAAAGGGCAATTTTTAGTTATTGCCCACCGTCTTTTTAGTACCTAATTGCCATGTTAAAGACTATACCCGGGCAATAACTGTCATGGGTTAATTTTTAATCGTAAGATTCGTAAGTAAGTGGATAGGTGGGTAGTTTGGTGTCTTTGGCATACTGTAAAATAAGAATTATAACAATTTAGATATTTATGGATAACGATTGCGAAACAAGTTTTTTGGTTTAAACACAACGAAACAATATTTTTTAATCGTAAGTAAGTAAGGACTACTTACTTACGATTAAGAAATATCCCATGACAGTTATTGCCCGGGCAATAACTATAGACATTGCCACATGGAAATTATTACAATCGATGATGGGCAGTAACTGTGCTTTCTATATGTTTTTTATTTTCTAACGATATTTTCTAAAATACCTACGCAAGATTTAATTAAAAACTGTTGATACCCAATTAGAGTATTTATAAGGTTATAAGAAAAAATATGAATAAACTTTTCCTAGCTTTATAACTTTTATTTTATTTGATGTCAATGTGATTGAAATCCTTAAGCGGGCAATATTTATACGGTTTCCCTTATTGGTAATTAATTAAACATTAAATTTCTTTTACGCAAACGTCAGAAGTATTTGCAAACCAGGAAAATTTGATGAGTTGAAATGTATACTTCAGTCCTTTAGCATATTAATACATGTCATACTACTAACAGACATGGATACAGGCGGAAGATTTAGCACGCAAATTCAGCATACCTGCTTATTCCCAACTACTGCAACATACGTACAGATAACATTGGAGGGGGACTATCCATGTATGTGCATGACAATCTAAAGCATACAAAATCATATGAATCGTATACTGGAGGTAACAACTACCTATGGGTTAAGCTTGAAAATTATTTGCTTTAGGTTGGAATCGTATATAATTCCGGAAACACTAACTTCAACGACTTTCTTGATCAATAACAGCAACAGCTAACACAAAGGAATAGTGCTATAGTGTTCGGAGATACCAATATTGATCTGTACTAACAGATCATTATTGGTTATATAACGATTTCGAATTTATTTATAACATTATTAGTTCCTAAAAAACTCTTCACTATTAAAAGTTTTCCACTATACTTAATTTATATCAAACAGTTCGTATATCTTTAAACTGTCGTCTGTCTTTCAACTCTCCACTAGAAAATTATATACACACAACAAGAAAACTCAAACAGAACCCTATAACTATGGTTCGATACAATCTTGACTTTTATTTGAACTCTTACTTATGTAATCCTAACTAATATTATAAATGAGAAAGTGAGTTTGTTTGTTATTCCTTCACGGCTTGACTAATCAGCCGATCATTATGAAAATTTGTATATACGAGTATATTGTCAGGGGTACAGAGCCCAACATAGGCTACTTTTTATCCCGTAAAAGTGTGTCATTCCAATGGAAATAGGTTTTTTCTACTATAGAAGGGCGCTGAATCGGCCAACAGATGATGCCACAAGTCGCGCCATCGGTTGTTTTGTTGTCAAACCAGATCTATGTCATAAAATTAACCGCGAGCGAAGCCGCGCGCAAAAGCTAGTACTTCATAGCTATCTCAGACAAAACAGAAAAAGTATAGTTTCGCGTGAAAAGTCAAAAATCTATATTCTGTCCTCAATCCTGTCTAACTGACACCTGAGAATAAATGCGACTAAGTAATTTAAATATGCTAATAGAAAAAAAAAACACAGATTTCGTGCCCCACACAACTATCGAGCACATTGCAAATGAACTACGGAATTTGAAAAAATATTGTCGCTGAGCGACGATAAAGTCGGGATAAGGAAAAGGATACAAAATAATACTACAACGTTTATTTTGACATTTATTTTATTCTTAAAGTAATTTAAATATGCTAATAGAAAAAAAAACACAGATTTCGTGCCCCACACAACTATCGAGCACATTGCAAATGAACTACGGAATTTGAAAAAATATTGTCGCTGAGCGACGATAAAGTCGGGATAAGGAAAAGGATACAAAATAATACTACAACGTTTATTTTGACATTTATTTTATTCTTAGATTAACATAAAGTATCCTCGCTCGACATTAACACCTGTGAACAAACAAATTGCAAAATTTCCACACGCGTATCGAAGTTTGAATAATTGTCGCCGTGGCGCATAAGTATACATTACATATTTCATTTTTTTCGAGTAATCCTCCTCCTTGCGTCGTTTGTCCTCAATGCTGAGGGTCGTGGCCTCTTCGAATCACTCTCTCGTGGACTATCCTGCGCCAGCTTGCTCTGTCTTCGGCAGCGTGGATGGCATCGCAGACTGAGGTGTTTAGGGCAGAGTGGAACTGGTCTGACCAGCGCATCGGGCTTCTGCCTCTAGGTCTTCTCCCGCTCACCTTGCCTGTTATCAGTAGCTTTTGTAAGTTGTCCCCTCTCTTTCTGGCAATGTGGCCAAAAAACTCAAAGCTTCTTCGCGAACATGTGGTGCTGAGCCTCGATGGTGACTTGAGCTCGGCGAGGATGGATTCATTGGTTCGGTGTTCTGTCCAATGAATTCCAAGCATTTTTCTCCAGCACCACATTTCAAATGCGTCAATGCGAAGCCGATCAGCTTTCTTGAGGGTCCAAGTCTCTGCCCCGTACAGAAATATGGAGAAAACGAGGGTCGTTACAAGCTGCTTCTTTGTTTTTCTCGAGATGTTCCTATCTTTCCATATGCGGTCAAGCTGGGTCATAGCACTCTTCGCCATGCCAATCCGTCTTCTTATGTTTCTCACAGGATCCGGTGTTTGTTATGACGGAACCCAGGTACGTGAACTCTTCCACGCTATCCAAGTCCAGTCTACCGGTCATGGTGAGAGTTTTACTGCGATCGACTACCATTATTTTGGTTTTACTCCTGTTTATGAGAAGACCCATTTCTCTGCTGACCCGCTCCAACTTCTCCAGCAAGACGCACATCTCCTCTTCATTGGACGCAAAGAGTGTGGTGTCGTCGGCATATCGCAGGTTTGTGATCTTAGTCCCGCCAATGGATATGCCGCCCTCCCAGTCTTCACACACTCGACGCATGATGTACTCCCCGTAAATGTTAAATAAGATGGGAGACAATATGCAGCCTTGCCTGACACCTTTTTTGAAGGGAAATGATTTTGAAAGAGTATGGTCAATCCTGACCATACCTTGGTTGTACGAATATAAAGACTGGAGCAAGGCCGTCAGATGATCCGGCACCCCCAACTCCGAGAGTACTCTCCACAGGCTCTGCCAGTCGACGCAATCAAAGGCCTTGCTGTAGTCGATGAAGCATGTTACGAATGGGGTGTTAAATTCGTAGGACTTCTCAATTATTTGTCTTACGTTGAGAATTTGCTCTCGAGTGCCTCTGCCCTTGACGAATCCAGCCTGCTCCTGGGGGATCTGCCAGTCAAGGAAGTCAAGGAAGAAGCAGGATATAATAATTTTCAAATCACAAGAAAATTATTACACGACAAATCCGTAGTCAACTTGAGAAGTGGTAGCCACATCGCCGTCATCGTCACTCGAGTCTTGATTGACAGAGACCCATTTGCTGCAAGAAATAAAATATTTTCTTGAAAGCAGTTTGACGCGACGAGCCCTCGTCAGTTAACTCTTGCGACACGTTCGAATAGCTCAGGAACTCTAGCTCCGTGTCCAACGAAATGTTCCGAGTTTGAAGCCCGAGATAGCAATTACAGCCAAGCCATGAATATATTTCGGCTCGAAAACCAGATTCTTCCTCTTTCCCTTAGAGAACTTCAACGCATCTTTCTTGAACTCTACAAGTTGAATGGAAATTGTACTCGGAATTGTTTGAGTTTTCAGTAGTAGTTAAAATCATCTTCTTTGTTATGCGAAATTTGTCGATGGCTTCGGTGAAAACATGCTTCGATGAAATTGTTTTCAAATCGTGCACAAGTTTGTCCTCGAGGAAGGTGCGCATCAATCATTTGCTAGGCTCGTGCCAGCAATAATCCGAAGATGAGACAAGCATCGACAATCTGTGCTTGGCTTCCAAATGAGCCATATCGAAAATCTTTTTACGCTCGCTGAAATCGTCGAAGGTGTTGACAAAAGTTCCGTATAAATATGTGACCACGGCCAAACGAATGGGTATCTTGTATGAAAATTGGCAAAAATGCGTAGACTTTTCTGGAATCTTATTCAACTTGACGCGATGCCTTAATCCTTTAATCGGCGCCGCTTGATACACGCTGCTGACAACATCTTCTTGCCTCGTTCCACTTCGAGCTTGCACTTGAGTATCCTGTCCGTCTTCACTGTCCGATGAATCTGCAAGAACAGGCGACTTGGCTCTCCTCTTCTGCGATGGAAAAATCGTTTCGTCTTCGGCCGCCGAAGATTCAGCTGTGATGTGATGACGTGTTGTTGAGCTGTTTTATTTGTACGGAGGTTGATGCAAAACTGGTTATATTTGATTTGAAGAAAACCTAATTTTTTTTAGGTATTTTTAGTTTTGTTTGTATTTGACACTTTACATGACATTTTCTTTTTCTACATGCATAGACACAGAACATTGATATTGTTTCCAACCACAGTGGACTTTTTATAGACTAGTAATTTCCAACAATATTCACAATCACCACAAGTAGTCCGCTCGAAGAGAAAAATTGAGTACTGACGAACGCGCGCTCAACGCCGATGTTTTATATTGCCGCTATTGTTACTGTCTGGGAGATTTCTTTTTTGTTTAAAAGGGAGGTTATTAATATAAATTAAAAATAGGAAAGGACTTAGGATAGAGCCTTGGGGCACCCCCATTTCTCACACTTGCACTCTGTTGATATCAACGGTCTGCAATCTATTGGCTAAGTAACGGCCCAAATTAATAATTTCCGATATTTACGTATAAAAAATGTCACTTCAAAATGTCAAATGTATTGAATTTTTAATCTTAGTCAAGATAGATCGTTTATTAATTTTGGCTGTAAGACGCAATCATATTTTGCGCATTATCTCTAACTCCGTAATGATTGAGCAAAAGCGTTTGGTGATCTACAGAATCAAAAGCATTAGAAAGATCGCAAAATACTCTGATGGCATCCTGCGCCCTCCCATGCATTCAGGATATGCTTGATGAGCGCAACTCCAGCATCAGTAATGGACATCGTTACATTATGGACACGTTATCTACGCCCGTCTCAAACAGCTACCTTCATAACCCCGATAATTCACAACAAACACCGATCACGAACTCTGCGAAACATGAAGTCATAAATGTTATGTGAAAAAAGTCGTTCTGACTTTTGACTTTTTTCAAAAAGGTTAGGCTGACATTGAAATCATACAATGTCCAGCAAAAAGTCCCGATCTCAATCCGATTGAGAATCTTTGGGGACAAATGATTCGCAACTGGGACTGCGAATTTTCCCGATTCGATAACCCGATGAAATCAAGTTAAATTACTTAGCCACTGGCTAGGGTTCATAACTGTCATCGGACAATGCAAGTCTCATTCCTGTAAATATGACAGGAGTAAATGTGTATCATTAAGTGTGTTGCTGTTTGTACATTACATTTTGGTTTTATTACTTATAAGAACATTGTGCATTGGTAACGGAAGTTAACAAAATTTTAAACCTTTGAGTTTGTTACATTTTTTATACCTTTGAGTTTGTTACTTATGTAAGTGACAGTGTGTGTTTTAAATAATAAATAAATATATATTTAAAACCGAATTAGTTATGGTTATGATACAAATTACATCGGGGCGGCGAAATTAATATTCTACGAAACAAATGAGGTGTACTAACTGTAGTTTACTTTGTATTTTGCGTGTTTGTATTAAATTAGCCATTTTGTGCAAACTATAATATTATATCTTGGAATCAGTGCGTAAAAGTGTGATTTTATTATAAACATGGTATGTTTATAAAAAAGAACAAGTCTGAACATTCGCTTTTTCAGACTTGTGTACAATGTACATATCACGTGCTATGTACTAGCACGTGATATGTACAAACAAACATAATAGCTAATTAATCACATTGGTCATACATACATAACATAATATACCTACATTTATTATGGCCGACTGCAATCGACGAAGATGAAACTATGGCACCTTGTCAGTAGAGTTTTTAATTTATATATTAATAATAAAATAATATTGTGACATTTACCAGAGTGCGTTTTAAATTTATCAGTCGTTATTATAATGAAAATACTAATGATATCCATGACTTGCACTTGTCAACAAAACCAATTTAAACTTTACCGCAAATTGGTCAAACCACCGAAATTCATTTCCAAATTTTGTCAATTATCGTCAATAACGTCAAGGGCGATGAAAAGGGACAAGTTACTTGGAATAACTCCATAAGGGAACTCAATTTATACAATATACTTTAGGGTTAAGTTGGCCGAATCTTAAGTCCTTTAATGTCATGGGCGTAGTCAGCAACAGAGGTAGATTTATTAATTAAGGTAGGTATATACCATGTCAAACCAAAGATCCGAAACTATTGACAGCAACTTAACTCGATTATCAAAAAAATCGTTCCTCCGAGAAAATAACTATTATTGGATAAAAATAAAAGCTTCAAAGGGAGCAATTCAATGGACTGTATTTTAGGTTACGAAGAAAAATCAATAATGAACAATAGAAGAATGACAAAGACAAAAAAGGAAAAAACTATCAAAATACAAATATAGAATATAAAATTAAAACTATCAAAAAAGGTCCACTCAGTTGTGGACATGGTCCCCCTTTTTTAAAGTACGACCAGCTTTTTTAGAGGGCGCCGGAAAGTACCTCCGCACGTCCGAACATCTGCAACTCTGACGACACCGTCCCGTCCCGGAAATAAAGCGGAAACCACCCCCCGTGGCCAAGAACCTCTCGGGAGATCGCCGTCACAAATGAGCACCGGATCCCCTATTTTAAAGGAAACCTCATTTCCCCGAACGCGACGTGGAGCCAGAGTAGGCAGATATTCGGTTACCCAGCGGCGCCAAAAAAGATCTGCCAAGCGTAGTGCCTTACGCCAGCTGCTTCTGCCCACCAGAGCTACGTCCGATAAATTCTCACTCGGAAAAGTAGGTCCAGACGAGCCTCCAATCAAGAAATGATTTGGTGTCAGTGCCTCCGGATAATCCGCGTCGGGTGACACGTGCGTCAATGGGCGCGCGTTGACGACCGCTTCGGCTTCGGCCAAAAGAGTGGCAAGGACTTCCTCACGTGGCGCCCGCTCCCGCAAAGTTACTCTCAGAGCCGTCTTCACACTCCTCACTAGACGCTCCCAAGCTCCTCCCATGAATGGAGCCGAAGGCGGAATGAAATGGCACTTGATCTTTTCGTCGGCGGTGAATTGACGTACTTCAGCATCATACAAGGATCGAAGCTGGCGATTGGCCCCGACGAACGCTGTCCCGTTATCCGAATTAATGGCACTGGGTGTGCCGCGGCGAGCGATCAGCCTACGGAGACACATAACCGCTGAATCCGCCGAAAGATTGCCGACGATCTCTAAATGAATCGCTCTCGTCGTCAGGCAAGTAAATAGCGCCACCCAGCGCTTCTCTTGGCGACGCCCGACGGAGACCGACACTGGGCCGAAATAGTCTACTCCGACGTTAGTAAATGGCCGATGGTCACTGCACAGTCGCGCTTCAGGAAGGTCTGCCATCGGAGGTTGTGCGACTGGAGCTTTTAGAAGCCTGCATAGCTGACAGTTGTTCCTCACAGACCGCACGGCGTTCCGTAAACCGAGTATCCAAAATATCTGTCGAACCTCGTTTACAACAGTTTCAGTATTGGCATGAGCGAACTTACAATGGTAATATCTGAGAAGAAGTCGCACAGCGGGATCTTTTCCATCGAGGATAATCCGTTGCTTGTCGGAGACCGCTGACGTTCTACCAGCGAGGTATATCAGTCCATCTCTCAAAATTGGTGACAAGGTGACTAAGCGACTCTTCTTTGCAATAGGAAGTCCGCGTGTCAGGCAGTGAAGTTCTTCATGAAAAACGTTGAGCTGGCTCCTTCCAAATATGTGCCGTTCTGCACGGATAATATCAGAAGCATCCAGAGGTGCAGAAGCAGTGGCATGGAAAGATATTGGCCGAGAATCGTGCTCAGTTTCGTTGATAGAACAAATGCCCCGGACCCAAGAATTTTGGAAAGTATGAACCCGGTTTTTAAAAAGAGCGGCTATAAAGCGGTGGGTTTTAGCAGTTGCCCTAACCAATCTGATCCACGAGCTAAAATGAGAAATGTCCACTACAACTGGCAAGGGTAACTGCTGTGAGTGGATGAAAAGAATGGACTCAATGGGGCATGATGATGATGATTGATGTAACGAAGCGAGATGACGGTGCGAAGGTTTAAGCTCTTCTAGACCCAGAGGGGGAGTTCCCGTGGAAAGGGGCTCAATAGGCCATTTGGAAGCAGGTGTCAAAAGAAATTCAGGACCTGAAATCCAACGGGATTCAATACCACACTTCCCTCTGGTTGCATCATCAGCAACGTTGTACACACTAGGGACCCAGCGCCATTCGCTTAACGTGCTAGATTCTAATATCTCGCCAATCCGATGAGCCACAAAAGGCTTGAAGTTTCTGGCGTCACTGCGCAACCAACCCAGAACAGTCATAGAGTCGCACCAGAAATAACGACGACTTGGTTTAGCCCGATGAGATTCGCAGATAGAAGCGGCAAGACGAGTAGCTATCAGAGCGCCTTGTAGCTCCAAACGCGGAATTGAATCGGGTTTCAATGGAGAGACACGTGCCTTGCTGGCTATGAGCGCGAGCTTCACCACACCGTTGGCATGTATAAATCTCCAATAAGCGACAGCTGCGTGAGCTAACTCACTCGCGTCACAAAACACGTGAAGCTCCAAATCAAGATATTCGCTTAGATTGTAGCAACGAGGCACTTGGAACTTAAAAATGGGCTTGAGGCTGTCAAACCAACCCTGCCATATAATTTGATCGTCCTCTGAAAGCACCTCATCCCAACCGAGATTTTTACGCCACAAATTTTGAAAAAGTATGCGGCCTCTCACTACAATGGGTGCAAGAATTCCTAAAGGATCGTAAATACGCATGACCTGAGCCAAAACATTCTGCTTAGTAAAACTGCTCCCCAAGTCGTCTTTAATTCCTGGATTAAAACCAATAGAATCAAGAATGGAATGCCAGATGAGGCCTAATGTGCGAGTGAAGGCAGGCCTACCTAAATCTATGCTACCATCACTAGATGAATGGGTGGAGAGCAACTCCTTTGGCAGCTGGTTAAGGGCGTCAGGTAAATTGGAAATCCAACCACGCATCTCGAAACCACCACGTTTGTGAACCTCAACAATGTCAGCTGCCAAACGCGCTGCCTGCTCCACATGACCATCTACACTACCTATGTAATCGTCCATGTACGTATCCGACGTAATTGCATGAACGGCTTCCCCAAACTCTGCTCGAAATTCCGATGCGTTACGGTTCAAGATATAGATGGCAGTAGAAGGGCTAGAACAGGCGCCGAATATCATTGAGGACATACGGTATGTCTTGATAGGTTTCCCAGGATCATCCCGCCATAAGAAACGTTGGGCGTCGCGATCTTGTTCCCTTATTTTAACTTGTGTAAACATTTCCTTCACGTCGGCTGTCAAAGCTATTCTACCTTCCCTAAAACGCATCAAGATTCCAAGCAAAGGTTGCAGAAGATCAGGACCTGTCAAAAGCAAGGAATTTAAAGATACGCCCTGGACCTTGGCTGCAGCATCATGGACTACGCGCAGTTTCGCAGGTTTGTTGGGATTTACGACGCCGAAATGTGGCAAATACCAACAAACGTTTACTGGTGATAGATCGGTACATTCCTCGGCGTAGCCCTTACTAATCATGTCCTCTATATTTTGACGATAGCGCCCGGCATAGTCAGGATCCTTTGACATCTTCCTCTCAAGGTTTCTAAACCTGGAAAGCGCGAGAGGGAAGCTGTCGGGAACCCTGAGTTTATCAGCTTTCCACAGCAAACCGACCTGGAAGCGCCCACTGGGCAACCGACGAGCTGACTGTTCTAATGTGGTGAGTGCTCGCATATCGTGTATACTTCGAGGCTCATGCTTAGTGATGCCGACGGCATCGAGCTTATACTGCTCCTTAATTAGGGCTTCCAGTTCAGTTTGCCACGTATTCTCACGAACGTGTAAAGAGGCGCCAAAAGAACGGTGTATCGGTTCAGTCCTACTACTGGCAAACCCAAACAGCACCCAACCGAGAGGAGTTCGAGAAGCGACCGGTTGAGATTTCGAACCCTTTCTAATCTCGGACGGAGTGATGAGGTGCCAGTTATCGATACCAATAATGAGAGTGGGACTGGCTTCCTGGTAAAAAAGTTCCTCGGCTAAATCAGTAAGATGAGCGTACGCACTTAAATTTTCGGAAGTAGACCGACTCTGCAAACCTAAACCTCGAATGGATCGCGCACCTCGGATCCTAAAGTAATCCGTCGATGTTCGACCCTTGACCTTAAAGTCGACATACTGAACATCGCACTTTTTTGATAGCCCTCTTATACAAGCCAAGTGAACGTGCCCCTCAGGGCCCTTAGCACCTATTCGCGAAGCAGCATCGGAGTCGATAAAAGTCGCCGTGGACCCCTCGTCCAAAAGAGCAAATGTGTCAAAGCTACCGGCGGGGCCGGAAATCGTGACCGCTATAATTTTTAACAAGGGACGAAGCGTAGGGTCCACTATTGTGGCGGTGGTATTTACCGCTACCTGCTCAGCGTCGACCGAAGTAGAAGGAACGGGATCCGTTTGACTAATATAAACCGAAGAAAGAAGATTGTCGCTGTGTAATACGGAGTGATGGCGGCGGTTACACCCCGCAATTGTGCAACCCGCCTTATTTCTATGACAAAATCTAAAATTATGTCGAACTTTTTGTAAACAACGAAAACATATCATATTTTTTTTAATGAATTGCCATCTAGCATCTATTGACAATGTCATAAAATTGTGACATTTGTCAATAAAATGATCTGTCTTTGAACAATAATAACATAAATTTTCATGTTTTACAGGGAATTTTGAGTTGTTTGACCTAGAAGTTTTGGGTATAGCCCCCGTTGCCACCTGGGACTCCGACACTAAATGTGAGCGAGGTTGAACCGGTGCAACCAGGTCCATCACCACACCAAACTTACTCTCCAGGTCCACCTCTTGGTTTAGAAAGAGAGATAGCATCTCAACTTTTGAATAACCGAGGCTTTGACGTTGTGCCGCAAAATCTTTCCACCGAGAGTGTAGAATTGGAGAGAGCTTGCTATATAACGCTGCAAATAGTTCAGGCGACCGTAGGTGATCAGTATGATCTAAAAGTTTAACTACCTGTACGCAGTTACGGACACGAGTGGCAAAAACGTGCAGACATCTCCCATCGGTTCCTAGTTTAGGTAAAGCTCGGACCGCGTTGAGCTCTTGATAGACTATTTGCTCCGGTTTACCAAAGCGACACTCTAAAGCCTCCATCACATCGCGAGCATATGGAGCCATAACTAAAAGCATACTTACAGCTTCGCGCGCTGTTCCTTTCAGGGCTAAGTTTAAACGCGCGAGGTTTTCGGAGTCGGAAAATGAGTTGGCCGTGTCCTGAAAGGCGCGCTTAAACATAAGCCAGTCGATGGGCGATTTACCCTCGAAAGCTGGTAATGCGATTTTACTAACGGGACCGTTGTTTCTAGTCAAAACCTTCAAGGCCTCGACCAACTGCGTGACGTCGACTGCGCCGTCCTCCCGTCGAGCATTAACGTTGGTAGTAGTAGCCCCGTCGCCCCGGCAAAAGTCGGGCTGGAGCAACGGCGTGGGGCTAACCACTGCAAATACTGGAGAAATGGCGTGGTCACGCGGTCTTGTTGTGAGACCCTGTGAACATAAATGATTAGGCCCTAGACCCTGTGAACATAAATCATTAGGCCCTAAAGTACAAAGTGGGTGGTCAGGAGGAGTTATGTTGTCCAACCAATCTTCGATACTAACACGAGAGCGACTTTTAACGCTACCGCGGCTGGAATGGACACTGCGGTCTGCCTCGATAGCGGCTAACTTCGCTTGTTTCGCTCTATAGTCGGCCTCCGCCATTCTGCATCTATATTCGGCCTCCGCCGCTCTGCATTCGGCCTCCGCTGCGAACTTTCTCGCCGTAGAAGCAGAGGAGCGACGCGATCGTGAGCCTGAAACGGAAGATGGCATAGATGCGGAAGGACCTGGGGGCGTTCCGCGCTCTGCCCTCGGTGATACCTGCACCGTTGGTGTGACAAAGCCCGGAGCGCCCTCGTCACTTGACCCTGCGACGGCTGGGATCAGCTTCGTAGTTGATCTTGTGACAACCATGTTTAAAATCTGAAAACACTATTCGTCGTGCTCACAATAAAATTATTTACCGGTAGAAGAACCATATATTATTGGATAAAAATAAAAGCTTCAAAGAGAGCAATTCAATGGACTGTATTTAAGGTTACGAAGAAAAATCAATAATGAACAATAGAAGAATGACAAAGACAAAAAAGGAAAAAACTATCAAAATACAAATATAGAATATAAAATTAAAACTATCAAAAAAGGTCCACTCAGTTGTGGACAATAACTTTCAAGTGTTATTTACATTTATAACACCCCATTAGTGTCATTTGAAAGCCCAATTAATAAAGAATAAAAAAACAACATACCATTAGATTTTAAAAGCTAGTGTGCTGCCGACGACGGAGCGTTCCGGGGGGAGCTGGTCCGGTCAGTTTTTTGGCCGGACGGCCCTGGCGGGGTCGCGGATGTATCAGAGTAGGCATGACGACAGTATCAAAAAATCGTCAATTTAATGTTTGTAAGTGAGTATTCAAATAAAAAATAAAAAAACCACTGCTTTAGTTTTGTTTAAAAAAATCAGATTATTAAGATTTTCAATAAAATAAAACATTAAAATACCTCAATCGGCCATTTTGATTGAAACACTAGCAGGTGTCATGGCGTCGGCTCTGACGTCACGTCTCGGTAAACATTACTACAACTTCTTCGTTACGCCAAAGACACAATGACATTTTTACCAAGACGTGACGTCAGAGCTGACGCCATGACACCTGCCGCTGTTTTGGCGCACTATTTGAATATGATTTGAAAAATGGTTTTAAACTTCGTTAAACTAAAGTTTATTACCGAAATAAAGTTTTTTCCATAAATAGTAAGTGTGTACCCACATTACGGAAGAGGTTTTCAAAATCTTTCGTCACGCCTGTTCCCGTGGCCCCGTCACTTAGGGGGCGAGTGGCATCCCGTCAGTTTTTTTGTGGTAAGTCCTACAGTCCCCAGTTTAATACTTTTTGCTAACATTTAATTATGAATCTCGACATTATGCTTTCATTAATCATACAGAGTGGAGCAGTTACTTAAATTTTGCAAACAACCACCAGTGTTACGGCCAAGGGTACGCATTATAACAATGATATGAAATGGCTTTAATAATCATATCAATCCATAATCGTCCCACTCTTCATAATGGGCATTTTCAAAATTTTGATAGACATATCAAAAGGAGTTAAATAATTAGTTTTTTTCACACCTCCTACAATCGACATGGACTACATGAACAAAATGTATTTCACTTGATGTAGACATTACGTAGATAGTTTCATGAGCTGTTTAATTATGTAGCTCATAAAATTATAGGTGGTATATTCGAAAAAAAATCAATGTGCCAAGATGGATTTTGATTTAATTTTATATCGCCAGGGGAGGCTTCCCGTCATATCCCGTATCGCTAATGGTTTTATGGAAAAATTGAAGTAGGTACCTTTAATTTAGAAAATCTGCGATTTGCTGAGCGTTATACATTCTTAGGATTATTATTGAAGAAGAAGATTATTATTATTTAGTGGCTTATTCTATACTAGCGAAACCCGCGCAACTTCATTTGCGCCCCGCTTTCCCATGAGAATTTTGGAATGTATTATAGAACAAACCTTCCTCTTGAATCGCTCTTTCTATTTAAAAAAAACCGCAAAATCCGTTGCGTAGTATGAATGGGACAGACAGACAGACAAACAGGGGAAGAGACTTCAATTTATACTACGTAAAGAAGCTATATTACAAGATTATTAAGCTTTCCAGAAGAGGCTAATCTAAGATGACATTTTTATAGTCACTCCTTTTAAAAATGTATAACAAAAATTAAATTTCAAGTGGCCGTGAAAAGTTATATCTCCCGTCATCCCTTTTTGGTTCTGTGGAAGTTTTAAAATTAATACCGTCTTTCTAAGTATGGTTATTACGCATGGGCCAAGCTGGGGTATCATTAATCGTACAGTGTCTTATTTTTATATAAGTGTTGATCAAATTTATATCTATACCTGTCTATTGTGAAGAAAAATGGTCAAACGATAATTTTCCCATAATTTGTGTTCGAGCATAATTACATACCTTTTTATTTCGTTATGTTCTGTTTTTAAGTTTAACTTTTTTATGCATAATTTTTCATTGTCTATATTTTATAAGTCACTTTTTTTCTTATGATATATTGTTATTGCAGTTCACTAGTTCTTTAAAAGGTCATTATAACAAATTTTATTATCTATACATATAATAAAACAGTAGACCCCGATATGTCTGTACATTGAACATATTTGGCAAAAATGGAGAGAGAACAGTTAGAGAAAGGTAATAAAAGCGAAAAAATTTTTTTTTGGATTTTTTTGTCTGTCTGTCTGTCTGTCTGTTTGAACGCGCACATCTTCTAAGTTACTGAACGGATTTTAATGCAGTTTTCACAGGAAGATAGAGCTCGGCTTGGAGCAGAATATAGGCTTTGTTTCATTTAAATCGGATGTCAGGAAAATAAGTTATGTTCATTTAAAGGTCTCCTCCCTGTCAATGTAAGAAAAAAAAATTCTCGCACTTACAAACTTGAGACTTGGTACACCATACCTACCGACAACAGACTGGACCGGACCGGACCGGACCGAACCGGACCGGACCGGATGTCAGGAGAAGAAAAAGAAGAAGTTACACTCATTTAAATTTTCAACAACCAAAGAATTTTAAAATTGTCACTGTGCAGAGTCGGAATCGCCCGACCCCTGATTACGACCATTTTAATATTCAATAGCACTGTGTATGAAAGTTTTTTATTTACTTGAGCTGACCATTTTGAAATTTAGTTCCTCAAAAATTCACTAGATGGCACTGTGCAGATATATAAATAAAAGAGAAAATCACTGACTGATTCATCATGAAATCTCCGAAACTACAAGTGCCAGGAGTCCCAAATTTTGCATGGGAATTTCTTTTGGTGCGTAGGTGCTCACTAAGAAAGGATTTTTGGAAATTCATCCCCTAAGGGGGTAAAACGGGGGTGCAAAGTTAGTATGAAACTTTGCCGTTTTTGAAGTTATTCGAATGAAATTCAGCATTAAGGTTCTTTATTGAAAGGTATGAAACACGAGTAAAATATTTTTCTCAAAAAACATCCCTTAGGGGGTTAAGCGGGGGCGCAAAGTTAGTATGAAACTTTGCCGTTTTTGAAGTTATTCAAATGAAATTCAGCATTAAGGTTCTTTATTGAAAGACATGAAACACGAGTAAAATATTTTTCTCAAAAATCATACCTTAGGGGGTTAAACGGGGGTGCAAAGTTAGAATGATACTTTGCCGTTTTTGAAGTTATTCGAATGAAATTCAGCATTAAGGTTCTTTATTGAAATGCATGAAACACGAGTAAAATATTTTTCTCAAAAATCATACCTTAGGGGGTTAAACGGGGGTGCAAAGTTAGTATGAAACTTTGCCGTTTTTGAAGGGGGTTAAACGGGGGTGCAAAGTTAGTATGAAACTTTGCCGTTTTTGAAGTTATTCGAATGAAATTCAGCATGAAGGTTCTTTATTGATAGGCATGAAACACGAGTAAAATATTTTTCTCAAAAATCATCCCTTAGGGGGTTAAACGGGGGTGCAAAGTTAGAATGAAACTTAGCCGTTTTTGAAGTTATTCGATTGAAATTCAGCATGAAGGTTCTTTGCTGAAAGGCATGAAACATGAGTAAAATATTTTTTTCCAAATTCATCCCTTAGGGGGTTAAACGGGGCGCAAAGTTAGTATGAAACTTTGTTGTTTTTGAAGTTATTCCAATGAAATTCAGCATGAAGGTTCTATAATGAAAGGCATGAAACAGGAGTAAAATATTCAAAAATCATCCATTAAGGGCGGTAAAACGGGGATGCAAAGTTGACTGATGCATCACGACATCTCCGAAACTACGTGTCAGGAGTCTCAAATTTTGCATGAGGGTTCCTTTTGGGGCGTAGGTGCTCACTAAGAAAGGGTTTTTTTAAATTCCCACGGTAAAGGGAGTAATAGGACTGCAAGTGTATTATCGCAGGCGCTCAACCTAGAAAGCTGAAATTTCGTATAGAGGTTTCCTTTATAATGTTGACAAGGATAAAGACGGGGTTTTACGAAATTCCCACGGGAAAGGAAGTAATAGGACTGCAAGTGTATTATCGCAGGCGCTCAACCTAGAAAGCTGAAATTTTGTATAGAGGTTCCTTTTATGATGTTGACAAGGATGAACACGGGATTTTTTTAATTCCCACGGGAACGGGACAAATAGGACTGTGTTATTGTGGGCGCTCAACCTAGAACGCCTAGATTTTGTATTAAGCTTCCCTTTATAAAGTACTTAGACAAGGATGAAGACGGGATTTTTTTTTATTCCCACAGGATTCGGAATAATTAGACTACGCGTGAATTATCGGAAGCGCTTGACCTGAAAAGCTGTTTTTTTTCTAGAGATTCCCTTTATGATGTTGACACGGATAAAGTAGTTTTTTTTTAAATTCCCACGGGAACGAAATTATCGGCATTTTCGCTTGACCACGCGGGTGGAGCCGCGGGTAACAGCTATTAAAATAATAAAACAACAGGATTTTGTACACAATAGGTAGCCAAACAGCGGC
Source organism: Endotricha flammealis (assembly GCA_905163395.2). Lineage (NCBI taxonomy): Eukaryota > Metazoa > Arthropoda > Insecta > Lepidoptera > Pyralidae > Endotricha > Endotricha flammealis. The sequence continues at coordinate 9,529,688 of LR990852.1, read as the reverse complement.
GAGCAAATAGACAATGAGCAATGAAGAACACTGTCGTCTCGGGGAAAACTACAGTAATAGGAGACTGTTAAATCCGTCTGTACTACTTAATTAGTCACAAGTCCAATTCCACGCGAGCGAAGCCGCGGGCACAGCTAGTTAATAATAAAATAAGTTATTTATAATCAAATTAACATAAGTTAATTTTATGTTGAGTCCAAAAATACAGTCCATTTCCAAGTTCAGAAGAACGTATTACGTATTAGTTCAAGATCATTCAACTTTTGTTGTCCCGCGATGAATATTTTGGCTCAAAAGATTACTTACCAATTATTTGCTGATGTTGGAGAAGATGTGTATTTAGTAGTTCTTCTGATGGCCCTATCTCCAACAGAGTAACCAATATTCCTAAGAAGGAAAGTTGCGTTTTCATCAGGACAGCTACAAATACGCTCAGTTTCTTCTCAATCTTTTTTTAACTAATTGCTTTTTAGTAGTACTTGACAATAATTGCTATTTATTATCATTGAATTTAATAAAAACTTTCTTCATAGTGTAATCCGAAAAATCTGAATTACTTTCTTCATAATATAAATTAGAAGAATCAGAGTAATATATAATACACACATATAAAATTGAGACCTATGTTATTTTGGCACGTTAGTTTTAATGGTTTGTAATGCTTGATCGGCATTGAGCTACTTATTAACGCACTGCATTGTTTCTAACCTCCCTTTGTGGGGTGGTTTAGGTCGTCGTCATCACTGAATGTGAGGCTTTCATCTTGATTGCATTCCCGCGATCTCGTAAATTTTCGGCTTAATTCGATGGTCTTTGGACGGTGAATAATTATCTGGCCGACCAAAAAATTGCGCTCTCCGAATTACTGACCATGCCGTGATAAATAACTTTCTGTGTTTACTTTTATATTATAAGACACTTTTTTCCTACTCTGTGAATGTTAATCGATCAGTCAAATATTTCAATAAGTTTTTTTTAAACAGCCACATCTTTTTTGTTTTATATATGGAGTATCTGAAATAAGCCAGAAAGAAAAAGAAATGACAATGTAGGCTAAACTACAATTCCGATAGGACACTTACCTCCATACTATTAATCTTTAGAAAATAATGCAACAGTTTGTAGATCGTTATGCATGTATGTTTTACCATAGCAAGTTAAACTGTATGTCAAACTATTAACGAGATTTCTGACCATATCTCATCTCCATATTGAGTGCATTCTGTATGTAAGTAATGCAAGCTCCTTAGTTATTCACTCTGTATAAATAATGTCTGAGGCACGAAACGTTCTTTAATTGAGCTGAGCGAGCCGAAGGCGAGCGAAGCTCTCCATACCAGACTTTCCTCATTTGGTTGTTCGTCTTCTCCTCCCAAACTACTCCACCAATTAGAACCAAACTTGGCACATCTTAAGAGACAGTTTGTGGCAAGGTTTTAAAAAAATAAAAATGAAAATAAAATGTGCCAAAATGTGCCAAAATGTGCCAAAACCAATAAAGCTGATTTTTGGCGCCAAAACTTTCAACATTCGCTCAGCTCAACTTTGCATCGCGTTACGCCATGCACCCCTAGTTTCTTTATAGTTCACTGTGCACAATTTACGCATGTCAATCACGTGACGCGGTCAAGAATTATCATTGGATGATACGATGATCAAACTGATTTCGAGTATTCTTGGATTGTGTCAAACAATTATGTAGGAAAAACGGACAAGTGCGTGCCGGACAAATAAAGTTCGATGAAGTACACTAAGTGTGCGAAACGTTTCTGTTTTGCGGTATTTGTAAGGTACGTTTAACATGTGTCTTACATTCGAAAAATGTTAACCTATCTAAAAACCCTAACCCAAACCCAAAACCATACATCCACAAAAAACATGCTGGTACCAATCAGTGAAACACGACCACTCCTTGCTATCACTGACTATTTACACTCTCTCCACACTCAAGCGAAACAATACACCCAACACCACCAAAGCAGCCATATATAAATATTTGAATAGAGTCTTTAAAATAGAAAATAAAAAATTAAATAAAATACAACTGGAAACATATTATAATTTAGACTACATCTCACAACAAATATTCCGAGGGAATATACCTCCCTAGTTACCTGTAGCCTCAGAATAATAAAATAGAAACGGAGCGCTTAACTTTCATTCGGTTGAACAAGCCAAACTGCGTTCTGAGAAGTATTTTAATTTACGTGATGCAATTTGTACTGAAGGAAATGCAGCTAATATTTGTCGATTAACTATTCTGCCGGTGACATACATAGGTAGTCCGCGTTCAAGTTCAAGTTCAAGATGCAATGACATATGTTCGTCATTACGGTCGGCCAGATCTGTTTATTACTTACATGTAATCCAAAATGGGTAGAAATTGTCCAATTGCTGCTTCCCGGACAAACATCAAATGATCGACACGCATCACACAGCACGTGTATGCAGGCAAAAAATGCGGTCCCTGATGAACTACATTGTTGAAAAACGCGTCTTTGGACATACTCGATGCTGGATGTATTCAATCGAATGGCAAAAACGAGGCCTGCCGCGCACGCACACATTCTTATCTGGTTAGTGGAAAGAATTCAACCAGACCAAATAGATGATATCATATGTGCTGAGATTCCTGATCACGAAGCCGATCCAGACCTACATGATGTTGTAATCACAAATATGATTCACGGACCGTGGTGGGTTCCATCAAGCCCCAATCTCCTTGCATGGTCAACGGCAAGTGTTCCAAACGATATCCACGGAAATTAACGCCGGAGACCGTTACTGGCAACGATGGTTATCCACTGTATTGGCGTCGATCACCCAATGATAATGGTCGAACTATCACAACAAAAGTTAAATGAATGGATTTCGTGGTCAAACAGTTAGATTGTTCAATATTCGCCACTTATTTCCAAAACGTTCAAAATACATTGTAATGTTGAGTATTGGAATGGAAGTCCTTAAAATACATCTGAAAATATGTAACGAAAGGCAGCGATATGGCGGTTTTGGCCATGAATGTCTAGTGGAGGTATACCATCATAAATTCTATACTCATATCGCTATTGATACTCTCAATGTGAAAAAAACGTATTAGTAAGTGGTTATTCATAAACTGCCATTTATCTCGGAACTGCCGACACGGATTTTGATGCCACTTACCTACCATGAATGTCTAGTGAAGGTATACAAGCTCAGAAATTATTTTAGTACGAATGTTGCTTTTGATAACTTCATCAAAAGCAACACAACAATAAAGGTTTTTCACGATACGGTGGGAATAATATATCAAATCAAATCGATTAATTCTTCAGAATCTAATATTATCTGATAAAACGTACAAGGAAAATACTGAAGAAATAAAAAAAAACAACGATGATTTGATGAAATTCCATGAAGGTACCATATTTAAAATAAATAATTTATCACGAGAACATATTTGATGTCACTTGAATATGCCAAGCAGACTTGTGACGAATATTTTGATTATTGAGACTCTACAGAAAGCTATTATATAAGAGATTTGTTATGAGCAATATCTTTGACTCGTGTACCTGATAAGCCTATGTAGGTTGGATTTAATTGTTTAGCTATAAATATATATACATATATAGAGACAAATTACACAGATTGAGCTAACCCCAAAGTAAGTTCGAAACTTGTGTAATGGGATACTAACTCAACGATATTATGTTTTATCTATACTAATATTATAAAGAGGAAAGATTTAATTGTTTGTTTGTTTGTTTGAATAGGCTCCGAAACTACTGGACCGATTTCAAAAATTCTTTCACCAGTAGAAAGCTACATTATCAGGGAGTGACATAGGCTATAGCTTTTCCCGAAATTCAATGAGGTTCCCACGGAAACGGGTCCGGAACTTCACACGGACGAAGTCGCGGGCAAAAAAGCTAGTAACAAATACATATACAGGGTGCCCTGAAGGCGACCGACACTCCCGAAATTTCTTAAGAGGTTTGTACATCTACTTTATGCTGGTGAAAGATCTTTTGTCTAAGTATGATAGTTTCGGAGTAATTGGCTAACAAACATTCGTTGTAAAACTGTGTGTTTTCATCCCTAAAATCAGTTGTGGACGCAGAAACGGGGACGTATTAAGGTCGTTTTTAAAATCGGCCATTGACCTGACCACGATTATTTTTTAACCATAAGTAAACATAACCATAATTGATTTCTTTTTTATCTTTTTAATCTTAGATGTTGGTAGCGTAGCCTAATAACGTCATTTAAGGCTTTTCATTCCTTTATGCCGTAGTGATTGGAATAAAACATGACATGTGTTTTTTGTTAATTGGACCGCCAGCAACTCCTACTATCATTCCTTATCATTATTTTATTTGTTTTAGTAGGTACTCCTTAATGGCCTGCCTTTCTGACACTAAAAAAGGTATGTACGTCTTGAATTTTGAACTCGATTCGAATTTGATTTTGTTACGAAGAAATGCTTTTTTTCTACAAATGTCACGGTAATCAAAGTGTTGTCAACATTGACGTGTAGCAAAAAAGCAAAATGTTGTTACAAGCGCGAGATTATTTAAATTTAATAATGCTGTTCGTAGAGTCCGAGTACAACGCAAGGGCAGCTTTGCGGTTGTAACGAGGGCGTTTTCCTCCGCCGCATCCGGTAAATCCTCGCGTAGCTATCAACGCCCTTTACCGGGTACAGGAGAATCGCCCGATCGTTCCACGGACATCGATGGATGACCATCGTGGTGGCGGGTCTAGACGTGTGCCTGTGCGGCTCGAGGAGAATATTTTAAGTTACTTTGACCAGATTCCTCGAGCAAGTTCTCGACAGGCCGGGCGCCGTTTCGGCGTTGGCCACATGTTGGTTTTGGACGTTTTAAAACTGAACAGGCGCCATCCATACCGCATCCAGAAAGTGCAGGCAATGCTGCCGAGGGATTTGCCGGTGCGAGCAGCATACTGCCATTGGCTGGACGACGGCATCCGCGAGAATCCTCGTTTCGTGCAGCAAATCATTTGGAGCGACGAGGCGACATTTACGCGGAATCAACGGTTCCATAAACTAAACCGTCGAAACGAGCACGTTTGGGCGGAGGAGAATCCCCGCATTTTCCGACAGACAGACAGACAGACACCAACAGAGGTGGTCGATTAACGTATGGGCCGCGATTCATGGCGACACCATAATTGGACCAATTTCTTTACCACCCACTTTGAATCGACATGGATACCACGAGCTACTTATAAACGTGGTGGCGCCATACCTGGACCTATTACCGTCAGAGAAACGACAGGTTGGGGCTCCAGCTCATTCGGTTGTGGAAGTGCGCTAAGCTCTAAACGAATTATTCGGCCAACAATGGATCGGGTGAAACGGGCCGAACAGATGGCCGCCGCGCTCACCAGACCTCACTCCTCTCGACTTTTTTGTTTGGGGCACTCTCAAAGACCGAGTGTACCGGGATTGATAGAGAACAGACCGCACCAAAAATCATGACATTCATTTGATACTGTCCATCTCCCCAAAGGAACCGTTGAGCATATTGGCAGTGCGTCACTCATTGCGCGCGTTAACTACCTACCGAGCGTAGGTTCGCCGGCGACCCTAAACTCAGTGGGTTGTCGCAAACGCTCGCTATCGCACGCGCACGCTCGTAGCTTCGTACTGAATAAATGTTTAAATTACGATAAAGGTACTTTTCAGTCAATTGACATTTATTTTGTGTGGTTTATTTATTTCTTAAGTGTTTTTTTTTTAATTTTGTAGTTTAAATAGTAATTGTGTTGTGTGATTGTAATATAAGTAGTAAATAATACAAAAACAATGCAGCAGTCCGGAAGTTGTTGTGTAGTTGATGGTTGCACATCAAACAAAAGGAGGAATAAAAACCTGTCATTTTTTTCTGTGCTATCTATATCAGACTTTTGAGCAAATCCGACAAGAATCGCGTGCTTTTCGGGATTAAAAGTAATCCAAGTTATGGTATGTGTTAATCCAAGGTATCAGCTACCTACATATCAAATATCATAAATATTAGCCTAGCCATTTGAGCGTGAAGAAGTAACAAATATACCTACACATAACTTTCGCCTTTATAATATTAGTAGGATCATAGGTAACATTATTAAAAAACATATATTCAGCGAATAAATAACTCCCCTCAACCTGCTTTACGTTCTGGCAGGTATCGCCCCACCTGGTGTAAGACGCGAAATTGCATTAAGCGTTGAACAGGTAAAGCAAACAAAAAGTAGTAGAAATATAATCTGAGGTCCATGTTATTGTACTGATCATAACAATTTAGCTTTACAATTGATCATTTATTTTTAATATACACTACAAAATCTTAAACAAGCCACTTAGGTACAAGTTATTTTGTGTGAACAATATTTTTATCGTAGCAGCAACCCTAGCATTATTAAGATGGCAGCGACGCCGCACGGCTGCGAATTGAAAACAACTCTATAGTCGAGCTCATTAGGCTCAATATAGCACGCAGCGGTCGCCGACGAGTTGCAGTAGGCTATTATCGCGGTAGGCATATGATTTTTTGTAGGGAGTGATGTATCTGTTACGAAGTAACTATTAAGTAATCTGTGATATTGGTCTTGCTCGATAATTAATACCTGATGGAACATTTCTTGAATGTCACCCATGACAGCGTGACGATGACACCTAAATTGGAGTAACATACCTGGTAATGAGTTAAGGTAGTCTGGTCCCGACAGGAGAGAGTCATTTAATGATTTACTACTTGATTTAGCAGCTGCGTCTGTCACAAAATGTAACTTGTCGGGCTTGTTAGGATTATACACGGCAAAATGAGGCAAATACCATGTCCTGTCTGTTCGATGTTGCGCCTCCTCTGCTGTCAATCTACGTGCATATCCTTTCCGTTCATAGTCCTCTATCTTCTGTTGATATTTTTCGGCAAACTCGGGAAACTTCGCCATTTTCCGCTTGGTGCCCCGCAATCTAACGAACGCCTGGTCAAAGATGTCAGGTAAAATACACTTAACATTACACCATAAAAGTCCAGTCTCCCAACGCTTCCGCTCTGCGATATAATGTGTGGTTGCCCTCATAATGTCCAAGGCCTTTAAATCTTCGCGGGAGCGAGGACAATCAATGGGCGCCTTAACGCCAAAATCTTCCGTCCGAAAAGTCTGTCTATACAATTCATTCAAGTCATCACATGTACAGTGTAGGACAGGCACGTCAATAGGTAAATTTTTGTCTGTGACTGTACCATGCAATACGTAACCTATAGTCAATGAAATTGTTGGTGATCAACTTTGTCAAAGGTCAAGTCACTAATGTTAAGTAGTTGGTTATAAAATTAAATCTATTTACAATATTCATATCAAAACTATTTAGAGGCAAATTCAAATTATTACAAGTACGGACATTCAACAAATTATAAACGGTATGGGAATTTCGTCCACGAATTTTAAAAGTGACACATCGCGATGTCGAGTCTACCGATGTCATCCCGTGCGCTCCGCGCATGTGTAGTGGTTGCGTCGGACCGTCGATTCCGGCGAGCTTTGCGAACGATGTGTCTATCAGAGATACGGCTGCTCCCTCGTCAAGTCCCCAGCAGTGCCGAGGTTTAAAAATCTCCGTGTCTCCCTCTGACAACCACTTTTATGACTTTGAGTATAACTCGGCTTGACCATCTTATGGGTTGGGTGGTGGCGACCAGTGCGTCATCAGTGGTTTCGATAATCTGTGTTGCCACGCACTGCGGTGTGCTTTCGGTGCGTCTAGGCTCCGCATGCAAAAGTCTATGGTGAATACGCTCGCAACCTACTGTCGCACTCCCTGAGTTGGTGTCGACATGATAAACAGGAATAACAAAGTTTCGACTCAGTGACATACCTCCAGCGATCCTCTAAAGACAGACGTAGGAAATCATTGCAATCACTAAGATGAAAGGTGCTTAAAAGGTGTCTTACCTGTCGTCATTACCGGGAAATGTTTGCCACCTTTGTTCTGATAAAAATCTTTTTTGTCAACCGTACGTGTTGTCGGAGTTGTGAATTCCACTGTCGAATTCGCGACTTCCATCAACCAGTCAGCTACGTCTTCAAGTGTCACGCGGAAAAGTCCTCGTTGTGACTTGTCAAGTCCCCATTGTATTTTCAAGTTGGATGATAACTTTGACAGTACTTCATTGATCAGAATTCAGTTTTGTAGGTATTCAATTTGGTCGGTAGAGACCATGATAGCTACAATGTTCTGGATGTCTGTGGCATATAGCAGCAGATGTTTCATGTCGTCGTGACGTATATATCGGTGCGACTGTACTTTTGAAATCATGAGTTGATAATGATATCAGGTCGACCGAATCCCAATTTCAGTGTGTCGATTATTCTGTTCAAATTTGAGGCGCTGGTAAGGAGTGCATACACACTGTTGCAGGCCTCTCCGCGCAAACACCTCGACAATCTAGCAATGTTTTCTATTACACTATACCCACACAGTCGAGTTGTGACTTCAAATTGGCTATAAAAAAGCAGCCACTCCTCCGGGGCTCCGGAAAAAGGAGGAAGTTCTTTGACGATCTGTCTGGACATGAATTTCTCAATTTGTAGGTCAGCATTCGACGAATTACCTTTTGATGGTATCTTATCTTTAGGATCACAATTCCTGACTGTGTCATATTGGCAATTTCTAGACGGTAGTGAGGATGTTGTGCGTCTGTCCAATAGGTCGTCTTCATGGTCATCATCCAATTCTGCTAATTTTCGGGCGATAGTGTTTTGTTTTTCTAATAGTCTCTTGTAAATTTCGATCTCCCGTCGCTCTAAATCAGCGAACCTTTCCGCTGCGGCAAGATCCGCCTCTAGGGCACGTTGCCGGCGAGCTCGTTCTGATGTGCCGGTTCTTGAAGAACCGTGTCGCGATTGTGGTTTGTCAACCATTTTTAGTCCATATGCTGGTCAAATATGCTCGAAGGACCACTTTGTAATAAAGAAGGCGTCGTCGAAATGTTTGGACTATATTTATTGATCAATATTAAAATTATAAAATTGTCTCGTACCTTGGTCTTGTTAAAGCGTATACCGGCAGGTAATAAAAACACATCAGTTTATATACATATGTATATATACATAGCTTTCGATATTCAAAATTGACACTTTTATATAATTTATAGTCTGTACTGTACTCTCTGCTAATTTATAAGTTTACACATTTCTAATTAATATATTTAGTTTTGTCTACTCAATTCTCCTATTTAAGTGATTGCAGATCATATAAGTGCAAACTTTGATACGACGAAGTTAAAAAGTGAAATGTCTGCGACAAATTCTTCAGACGCCTGCTCGTCCAGTGAACGACCCTGCAGTTTCAAGAAGCTAATAGGTACCAATTTTAATATGTGGGCCTTCAGTATTCAATGTCTTTTACAAGACTTCGACCTATGGGATGTCGTTGAGCATCCTCATAATCCAGAAAACCAGGCTGAAGTCAGGAAAGACATTAAGGCGAGAGCTAAGATATGCCTGGCTTGTGATGAAAGCATATATCCTGTATTAAGGTCAGCCAAAAATGCTTTTGAGACGTTCAACTGCTTGAAGAAGGCGTACGCTGACCACGAGACGACTGTCTCTTATGAAGAAACTGCTGGCCATCCAATATACGGAAAATAACATGCAGCAGTACATCACCAGCATGTTGAATACCCAACAAGAACTTCTGGCTATTAATTCTGGAGTTGTAGACGAGTTTCTGGCTATCATCATCTTGGCTGGACTACCGGATTCTTTCGAACCGCTCGTCATGACACTCCAGGATGCTCTTAACTTCAGAAAATATAGTATCAGCACTCTTAAAGGAAAATAGCAAAGAACAGAGAGTCCCGCTACCAGGACCTAGTAACACTGTGTTTAATACCCAAACGAATAAACTATTTAGTAAATACTGTAAAAAGTTAGGGCATGTAGTCTGACAGTGTAGAAATTTAAAGAACAAGAAAAATTCGGCAAACATTTCATTTATTAATACATCCGAATTCACACTTTCATCTTGTTTTGCTAATATTTCTTCCACAGGTTCTCATTCTCAAAACTGGTACATTGATTCTGGTGCAACTTCCCATATTATGTGTAATAGGAAACAATGTTTTTCCACTATATCCCCACACATCATTCCTTATTTTATTGCCAGGAATAATGGTAGTTTTTATAATTATGCTTTTCCGTTAGAATTTAAAAATTAAATAAATTACAAGGCAGCTTAAAAAATAATGTTAATGATAGGTTGTGTTTTCTTGCCGTCAGTTATTCTTTTGTAGCCGTTTCTGCTGTTTGCCACTTCACCCAAGCTTAATTTAGAATTTAAATTATTAGTACTACTAAAGTACTACATCGCTGCTAATGTAGACGCGAGCATTTAGGCTATCGTAAATTATATTGTATGCGTACAATATTAAATATAAATATTTTGTTCTCCTAACAGGAGCTAGGTCTGGTTTCCGTCTCCTCTCCATTAATGCTGCTCCCGTCAAAAAGGGAAGTGATTTCTATATTTTTTTCTATTCCTCACTCTTTATTTTTGTTAAATAAACCTGAATTATATTTTGGCCGTTTTAATTAATTATAAAAGTTAATAAAACGTGACAGACTTTAGTGTATGCAAAAAAATAGCAAAAACAATATAATCAAAAACATATTCATAGTAACTTAACAATTTAGTTTTTTTTAAAGTCAGCTATAGAAATTCAAATAACTGATAGTCCTGAAATTAATAATAGATTAAAAAATTGGCCAAAAATTGGTTTTCACTTCTCATGCCCAGAAAATGCTTATTTGCGCAGGATATAGGCTGCACAAAATCGAATTTTGTGCACAAGGGCAAAAACGTTTCTACTCATAAATGTATCTATATTAAGGCAAAGGAAATAAGCCATACAGCCAAACACAACAAAAAGTTCAGAGATAGAATTTGTTGTTTTATAATATTTACTTTAATTTATTTGCCTAATGTGTTTTTAAGTCATAAAAGATATTAAAATTTAAATTAAAGTACGGTAGGTTATTTAATTAATTTAAGAAAATTATTTTATTACAAAATTAATTTAATAGAAGGCTGTATAGGTCTGCAGCCCAAGCCTAATTTCAAAGTCGTAAGATTTAAAAAAAAAGCGGCGGGAAAGGGGAAACAGGTCTTGTTTTTCGTGCGTTTATTTATTTATTTCCTCGCAATCGAAGTGAAAAGCAGAGTTTATAACTCGTCCACAAAACCATTTCTGTCCTCGACATTACTATCAGCCCTCGCCAAGTCTCGGATAGCAATGATTCGTTTTGTGCACTTGTTGTAAAATCTACTATTATTACTTCACTAATACTCAGGAACTGGAAAAGCATATTTTGGTTCTTATGTTCGATGGCAACCGATGAAATGTGGTTCATGGTACCATTGTGTACCTACCGTACCTGAAACTTCAGAACACACCAATAAGCGGCCTCACCGACCGCTAAAAAAAGACCAGATTTGCCGCCCTTCTCTGGTCACATAAATCAATGAATGTTCTCTAAACATACTTACCAAACAATTAAAACTTTGTTTTCACCGTCACATAATATTTCCTCAACTTAATGTATTTATTCTGTACATTATTTAATTTTTGAAATTGTTATATGCCATGTACTGCGTTTTTGAAAAAAAAAAAAAAAAGTGAACAAAACATAAATAATTAAAAACTATTAACGTTTCCAACCTGTAAATATTATTAATTGTATAAGTATAACTCTTAAATTGAATCGAAAAGTGGTCTAATTAGAACATTGTAACGAATATACTAAAAACAAAACCAATATAATACAATACAACATTGTATAAATACTTTCAACATTGAAATTATGTTTACTCTGTGCGTATTACGCGAGAAACATTCATAACTCGTGCGTAACAAATAAACATGTAGTATTTCTTTATATAAAGTTTAGGTCACATCTGTGTTTTATTGCGTCCCAGTGTGTCGTTGGTACTTTCAGAGACAATTATGTCCGCAAAGCTTTGACAATCTGCCGCGCCATGGCGTCCCATTTTGTTTTGATTTTATTTGGCAAAGTTGCCTAGTTACGTTGGACGTTATCGTCAATTTATTCTAAATATTAATTTAATAAATAAGGCGAGACTAGATAATATCATATGAAATCTTTTTTGACACAATCAAAGTACAATTCTTTTACTGGAAACTAGACAATTTACAAAATCAGCTATAGATCCATAAAGCTCATTCAAATACACATCAAAGGGTGCTTTTACCACTTAGGCTAAGTTCAGATGGTCATGCGTAGACGAGCGATCCACCTTACGCGCGTATAGAGATTCTAAGAAAATATATGAGACCGTTCACGAAATAGAAAAAAGGCTCGCTATTTGGGACTTAAATTTGAATGAGTATTCCAAACAATTGAACAACGGGCTTTGGAAGAATTGGTTTTGATTTTTGTTGTAGGTACTTCCAGGGAGGTACACATAGCGGCATGTAAGTTTAGCGCTGACTGTTGATGAGCAAAAATAGAAAATAAAATAAAATCGCTATTGACATCCTGAAGTAATAAAAAAAACTTTCGATCATATCTACTGAGTTCTGGTAAGTAAAGTAAAGTAAGTAATATATAAACTTGAAGTAGTAGGTAGTAGTTAGGTAAGTAGCCTCATTTATCCATTCTCAATGACTGGTCGCGCCCGACTGCTGCCGTGAGCTGTCGCTTGTCATCTGAACACCCCACGTACAACGCGAGTCTACGTGCGACCATCAGAACTTACCCTTAATTCACAGCCTTTTTTAAAAAGAAGCATCTAGGATCAAATCAAGAAGTGGGGCACGTTGAACGATGTGCAGGTTTAGACCGATTGCCTTCAAAATATTTTAGCAGTTAGCCCGTTCGTACACAAGGCGACGTAAGTCTCCGATACTCGGCGATTTTAGTATCCAAGCGACTACCGCACTACAAGTCCATTAAGGTTCGTATGTACACTCGCGTCGCCTTGTGTACGAACGGGCTTACAGTCATGCAAAACTGATCCATTACAAAAAAAATGTATACTCCGATCGTTATTGACTGCGATTTAAGTGGAACAATCCGAATTTAAAATATTTTTTTAAATGACCGGATGAAACCGTACCGTGCTGGTCCGGCACGGCATGGCCCGGTACGGTACGGTTCCATCCGGTCCGATCAGGTCCGGTCGGTCCAGTCCGGTCCGGTCGGTCCGGTCCTTATAAGGAACATGCCAAATTTGGAATCTCTAGACCCAGCGGTTTGAGCTGTGCGTTGATATACACTCGCAACTTCGTTTGCGTAATCTTGAAAAATCCTTTCTTGGTACACCCCTAGACGTCGTCGTAAGGAACCAACATTTCAAATTTATAATCTCTAGGCCCAGCGGTTTGGACTGTGATTTATATATATAAATAAATAAATAAATATAATATATATAAGTAATTCAAAGTCCTAACTGACTGACTGACTTAACTATATAGTTAAGTCAGTCAGTAAGTTAGGACTTTGAATCTATCTATATATAAAAAAAGGTGAAGCTGACTGACTGACTGACTCACATTGTTTTATTTTACCCAAAAATCGGACGTCTACTTTTGTTATTATCCATAATTGTATAGAGTTTTGTGTCATAATTGCACGAGTAAAACTGCCGTGTGCCGATTTCATTTAGTTTCGGAGATATACATTTTTGAAAATCGTCTTTAAATTTGTAACGTAAAAAAAAATGTATTACAAGAAAACTATAAATGTTTCAAATGCACTCATTGTACCTCTAGAGAGATCTCTTAAATCTCTTATATTAGAAAGTATTTTGAGCTTTCCAAAGTGCACCGTTCCAAAGATATTAATTTTTGTATGGTTTTACTTCAACATTTTTTTACCGCATTTTTAGGTTGACGCTTAACCTAGGATATTTACTACACACTAAAAAAAAACTGCGTCCGTATCTCGTGGAAGTTCGATGTTATACTATACGTATTTAATAAAAATTAATTTGTCAATTGTCAATTTTAAAATAAAATATTACCGATACTCTGCCCAAAAAATTACTTTGTCATAACCTAAAAAAATTATCAATAACACATTAAGCTAGTTGGTTGGCAGACCACGCACTCACTCGAAACCCAGTTATAAGTGTAAATTTATAAGCTGTTATCAATCTGTAACACCGCGTGAAATATACAAAAATACTTTATTATCACTTTTTTTTAATTTAAATGTTTGTTGAGTATGAATAATATCGAGAAATTAGATTTAAAATAATAAAGAGATTCCCATGGGAAAAAATATTGATATTTTCCCTTGACCACGCGGGCGGAGCAAGTAAAAAATAAATAAATTGCATGTTATCTATTATTGACTATGTAACGGAAAAAAATGACAACCCCGACAAAAATAAAAAAACTATTATTGCTGAAAATGCCTTGCTGTATTTGTTGACCTTAAAAAGGCATTTGACACCGTTTCGATTCCCAGTCTGTTGCAACGACTTGAGCACATAGGTAGAAGTACCCCGCTTAATATAGACTATTTGAGTGAACGCAGGCAACAAGTCAAGATTGGTGAAATCTTTAGTAATTGATGAAGAGTTTGTGACACACGGGGTACCTCAGGGTAGTGTTCTTGTGTTTCCTCGTTTACATAAATAGCCTCTGTGAATTAGACATTGAAGGTGGAAAAAATTTTTCGTATGCAGATGACACTGCAATTGTTTTATCTGGAACGCAATGGAATATTGTGAAAGAAAAAACTGAAAAGGGTTTGGCTAGGGTCGCAACATGGTTAGACAAAAACCTCTTAACTTTAAACATATCTAAGACAAATTATGTCTGTTTCACTCTATATGGGCATACACAGCCAACTACTCAGTTTCAGTTAAAAGTACACAGATGTAACGATAGTTGGAACTCATCCTGCACTTGTAACACTATAAGCAAGGTAGAATACACCAAATATGTGGGAATAATGCTGGACCAAAGATTATCCTGGCACCAGCACACAGAGCTATTGATGAACAGATTAAGGAAACTTATCTGGACTTTTAAAAATCTGCGACACATAGCCAATAACTGTTTATTAACTAAAATTTATATATCCTTAGCCCAATCAATTCTCATCTATTGCGTGCCGTTTTGGGGAGGTGCTACCAATTAAAAAAAATTGAGTTAGATTAGAACGCGCGCAAAGATCACTTTTGAAGGTCATGTTTTATAAGTATATCATGAGTCTGGGCTTTTAACGGTGCGCAAGTTATATGTTCTACACCTTACATTGAGGATCCACAAGACCCTACCCTATGACCCTGGAAAACAGCAAAATAGAAGAAAGACAAAAGTTGCTCCTGTTCACTCTATAAAAACTACTTTCGCTAAAAGGCAATACTCATATCAATCAACCGCTGTGTACAAGTCAACAAAGAATTAGATATCTATCCTATATCGCTGCGTCAATGTAAAAAAAACCTAATGGATTGGCCTATGTGCAAGAGTTATGATGAAATCGAACAATTAATTCACAAAATTAAATGGTAACAAGATACCGTGGTCCTGGTGGTTTACACATACACACGCATACACCTCTAATCACAGGTATACATACAGACAGATATAAGATCTAAGACTTATAGTTATTAATAAATTAAAACTAAAAAAAAAAAAAAAAATTGTAAAACTGTAAAATTTTTGCTTTGTTTAAAGCTAATAATAATTTTAAGTAAACTAAACAATGTGTTATAGAAGAGCGGTGGCCCCTAACACAAGCTTACCAGCTTACAAGGGGACACCAGAAACTGAACTTTATGTATGTACTTTTGTTTACCAATAAAGATTTATTAAGGTACTTGATACAAATAAGGCCTACCTAATTTTAAATGCTTAAAATTCAATAAAATATATTAAGGCAAGCAAATAAAACACTGGTAACATTGGTAATTAGAATGTACTATATGATTTCTTTCAGCAATAATGGCCGCCTTGTTGCTAATGCATCTGTGAGTTATTTAATATTACTTTGTATTACAAATAAAGCGTGCATGTTCTATCTGTCTATCAATATTTTGTTACTGTGATTCAATGGAATTACTGGAAACTTTCTCGATCGGCAATCGAAGTCGTTTTTGTAAAATGGCATTCGCAAGTGGTTAAATAAAATTATGGTTCTTAAAAAAATATTATCTCCGAACTTTCACGAGATACGGACGCAGTTTTTTTTTGTGTGTAGTAAATATCCTAGGCTAAGCGTCAACCTAAAACTTGGATCCGGATTCCGTAAAAACGGCGGGAAAAAAAATGTTGAAGTAAAACCATATTTTTTTTATATCTTTAGAACGGTGCACTTTGGAAAGCTCAAAATACTTTCTAATATAGCGGATTTAAGAGATCTCTCTAGAGGTACAATGAGTATATCTCCGAAACTAAATGAAATCGGCACGCGGCAGTTTTACTCGTGCATTTATGAGACAAAACTCTATACAATTATGAAAAAAAAGGTAGACGTCCGATTTTTGGGTAAAATATAACATTGTGTTACTGACTGACTGACATATCAACGCAGGGCCTAAACTATTAAGGGTTAGAAACTTGAAATTTTGCACAGGGGTTCCTTTTATAACGTAGGGGTGCACTAAGAAAGGATTTTTTTAAATTCCCACGGGACCTAGAATAAAGTCGGGTTTTTTTTAATGCCCACGGAAACGAACTTATTGGCATTTTCGCTTGACGGGTAACAGTTAGTTTTATATATATATATATAGATAGATTGTAAATAAACTATTAGTCTCACAGACTTTGTTTTGGGCTCAAATAAAAGCTAAATGTACTTATTACTTTCAGTGGACTGTTTTCATAGGGCAAGTAGTTTTGCAAATATTTTGCGAACCTCGTAAGTAAAACCTGAAAATTGCAGCTTTCGAGAAAAATTGGTCACCTTTGAAGTTTTATAGCTTGGCTCCTATGACGTCAATAGAGCTGCGATTGGGCTCAAATTGTACGTAATTTAATACAGTTTATATAAGTGTAGAAGATATTGTTCGCAAAAAATTGATTAGGTTTTAGTTAATTTAGTTTAGGCACTGGAGAGCAAATATTGAAAAACTCCCAAAATTACGAAGTTTTTATTGTTTTTCTCAATTTCCAAAAGTTTGTCGAAGTTGCATATTGGTTTTCGCACTACCCGACGACACGACGTTAGGTTTCAAATGTAGTAGTACTTTTGTTATTTAAACCCCATATTTTGAGGATGCTTGATTAGGAAGACTGAGCAGGCCAATTTTATGAATTCGCTGACGCGAGCGACGGTTCTTTCACGGTGAAACAAAATTGACATAATGTCCCTATTTGCTATGTCGCAGGAACTGCTTAATTTTTAATATAAAAAGTGTTCTTTAAATACAGTTTATCTAAACTCATCGTTTTTATGCAATTTCCTAGAAAAAAAACATCTGTATATCTTACTAAAACGTTCTTCTCACCAAGTACACAAGAAGCTAGAACTAGAACATTAATAAAAAAATTATCAACAAACTTTCTTTTTGAATATCGCAAAGAAATTGAAATGAATCCGAAATTGAAGTGTGATGTAGAACTAAAATATTGTTATTATCCTTGTCCGTAGTCGTTCGGCCGCGAATTGTTCCTTACAAAACTTGAATTGAAAAGCCTTCCAGGCTCAATTTGAATGCAGGAAAACTTTGCAATAGCTTTTATTTCTCGACGGAAAGTAAATGAATTTACGACTTACGATGAATCGGTTGTTTTTTCTTCTTTCAATACGGCGGCATTTGCTTCTGATTCTTCTAAATTAAGAACTTGTTTAACTCTCGCCTTGGCGTCTTCGTAATATGGATTAGTCACTCTAAAGTTCTTTTAAGCTTTGCAATGCCGACTTAAAAAAATATACAGGGTGCCCTGAGGGCGACCGACACTCCCGAAATTTCTTAAGAGGTTTATACATCTGCTTTATGCTGGTGAAAGATCTTTTGTCTAAGTATGATAGTTTCGGAGTAATTGACTAACAAACATTAGTTGTAAAACTGTGTGATTTCAACCCTAAAATCAGCTGTGAACGCAGCAACGGGGATGTATTAAGGTCGTTTTTTTTAAATCGGTCATTGACCTGACCACGATTATTTTTAACCATAAGTAAACATAACCATAACATTGATTTCATAACTTTTTAATCTTAGATGTTGGTAGCGTAGCCTAATAACGACCTTTAAGGCTTTTCATTCCTTTATGCCGTAGTGATTGGAATAAAACATGTGTTTTTTGTTAATTGTACCGCCAGCAACTCATACTATCATTCCTTAGTGATAACGTATTTATTATTTTATTTGTTTTAGTAGGTACTCCTTAATGGCCTTTCTGACACTAAAAAAAGGTATGTACGTCTTGAATTTCGAACTCGATTCGAATTTTTTTTTGTTACGAAGAAATGCTTTTTTTCTACAATTGTCACGGTAATCATAGTGTTGTCAACAGTGACGTGTAGCAAAAAAACTAAATGTCGTTACAAGCGCGAGATTATTTAAACTTAATAATGCTGTACGTAGAGTCCGAGTACAACGCAAGGGCTGCTTTGCGGTTGTACCGAGAGCGTTTTCCTCCGCCGCATCCGGTACTCCGCCGCCAGCAAAATGTGGAGACACAGTTGCTTGCGCGTGTGCACCGTCATACCAAGCAGCGTATCCGACTGTGTCGCATAAGACGCGGCGGACACATTGAGCATCGGCTGTAAGGGGGTGAGCGCTAGGTACCTACGGCCTAATAAAAACTATTCGTAATTACTTATTCTTTTTAGCGAAGAGAGTACCTATGTTAAAACAAATACGCCAATAATCAGACTTACCGAATCCAGCCCTGAATTAATTGAATGAACGGATGAATGAATGAAAAGTTTATTTGCCTTTGGTACATGGTAATTGTCACGGTTACCATAGTGATACAAAAATATCCTATTGTCAATAGGTACATGCTAGAAGTAAATTGTGAAAGTTTCTATTATTTATTAAATGGTATTGGTGTTTTAAGTGATGTTTAGTGTTTTAAATGTTGTTTAGTGGTTTTGAGTGTTGTGTCGCATGAGTCGAATGAGAGAGATGCGCTCAGATACATCGAGCATCGTGTGTTGTAGGTAAGTTCCTGGCGTACCTACTTCATGTTTGCTAGATTTTTTAAATGATAATCAGAATTACTATTAATAGGTAGGTATGTGTGTATCGTGGGCTAGGCAAGGGCTAAGCTAGGTACCTACAGCCTGTCCGTAGCGTAGTAGTACCCGTCCGTGTAGTTATCTTATCAAATGCACTGTTGTTCTGGAATTAGGGTTATCGGCACGTAGGAAATTTTCAAATCTGTGCCTTTTTTTTAAATAAACTATTTTTAAATGAAACCTATATAAAACGCATGTCTGTAAGGTACATATCATCAAACTTTCGGCTGTGTTCGTCGCCTTTTTCCTCCCTGTATTGATAACTTGGTAACATAACAATTAAGTCACTATAATCTGGCAGCACTAATCTATTTTACTGGTCTAGTTTTTATATTGATCTAGGTGTTTAAAAAAAATCGTTAGGCAGGAATAATGGAGAATAAAATAAAAGGAAATAAAGGAGAGAAAATATGCCTAAACCCTTGTGGGGCTTTACTTGTATTTAAATATGTGAAATGGGACTAATGTAATTAAATAAATGGAACTGAGAAGGTGATGGCAGATCCCTAATTTCATCCATCTTTTAGGGGAATGGTTCTAGTAGCTTATTGCTTTCCAGTCTCTTCCTAACCCCTCGAAAATCCCAAAACGAGTTAATGTAAATAAATTTATAATAATGTTAATATTGGTTCACAACTAATGATACGGTCAGGGACTGTTTCGATTTGATTGGTCGCGGAATTACATCGTCGTTTGGTCGATTTTGCTCTAAAATGCAAATGAATGTATCATGTAATGAAATTCGAGCCACGAGCCATAGCATTAGTTATTCATTGGAGTCCGTCGACATCATCACCGCATCTCCTCGCATGGTTGCGATATGGATCTGATACAGTGCGGTTAATTTTGAATTGTCCACTAATCACATTGCATAATATTGTAATTTCCAAATAATCGTCGTGGGTCCACTCAGTGAATAACCCCTAAGGCTGATTGACTGACATATCAAATCACCGAAACCACTAACACACACCATAACGTTTTTTTTAAAATTAAATTTCTATAGTGATGGGAAAAACGGGAACTGGATAAAACAATAATCATCTTTTTGCTTATTAATTATCATGTTTCAGAAATAATTCGATTTGTTCGTGGTGTAATTTTTGTTTCTAATAGGCCATTTGCAAGTAGTCAAAAATATGTCCTTGAATCCATTGACATTACTTGGTAAAATTAATTATTATTATTCAAAAACGAAAATTTTGACAAGTTTGTTGTTATGCATTTTTGATTATCATTTAGCATTTTTTATACAATGATGTTTCTAGACTAGCTTAAGTTGAAGGTATAATATTAAGTATGAATGGAGTAGACGGTAGATAAATTGAAATTTTATACTAAATCTGAAATACTGGGTATTTAGAAAACCTTAAAAACCAAAATAATGTGGTTAATTTTGTTGCTTTTGAGATTTTCTATGGCAAGTCGGAAAAACCTAAAAACACCAATATCTCGGTAACCGGTCACTTTCGACCCCCAACTGATGGGGGCTAATTTGTTGCAAATGACCTCTAGTTTAACCAGTTTTAAGGAATAGGACTTATAACCTGTCACCCTGTATATAAAAGAAAGTCCTGTTAGTTACACCATTTATAACTCAAGAACGGCTGAAGCGATTTGACTGAAAATTGGTGGAGAGGTAGCTTAGAACCGGGAGCAGAACATAGGATACTTTTTATCCCGTTAGGGTAGGGTAGGGTACGGGTCTGGTCGAGTAGGGGTAGGGTTGGTGTTGGGGTAGGGTAGGGTAGTGCCTCTAAGGTGGAACAAAGTTTGTTGGGTCAGTATACTATAATAGCTCGTGCCACATTTACCTATTTAAAGACAAGTGTAAACGCCGCCGTAGGCTAGGTTTACACGATATGGGCTACAGTTAGTGTGTAAACGAATGAGTCAGGTGTTATATTTCATTCATGTCGAAAGCTCGTAACCATGATATCAAGAACATTGCTGTTTCATGGCACTTCGACTGTTTTTAGGGGTCCGTACCTCAAAAGGACTTTGTTGTCCGTCTGTCTGTCTGTCTGTCTGTCAAGACCCTTTTTCTCGGGAATGCGTGGAGCTAACAAGTAGAAATTTTAACCGTATACTCAGGTCTACGGCTCCAGGAGGTTGTGAAAAAATCAAATTTCTAAGTTTACGTAAAAAAAGATACAGTGGTTTATTTAGCAAAAAAAAAAACGCTTATTTCAACATTTTGAAGGAAATCAAAACAAGTCTACTATAAAATGAAATTCCGAACATACGGACTGACGTTTCGTTGATTTCTAGCCAGTTTTGAACCTTATTTTTATTAGATGTAACAAACCTCCATGGTGATTGTTTTATAACTATTATATAAATGTCTAAATCTAATGTCACTTGCCAATAAATTGTTTTAACATGAACATGGTTATTTAGTATTTTTTGATTCAATTCAGATATAACCACTTTCCTAACAAAGGTTATGGGCCCAGGCATTCAGGTATGTCGAATATACGAATTGAATTGTTAACTAAGGACAACTATGAGACTTGGCGAGTCCAAGCACAGGCACTTTTAATTAAGAATGATGCCTGGGGCTTCGTTGACGGAAGTGAGCGAACACCAGCGGAGCCGGCTGAGGCTTTGATATGGGAAGCGAAAGATGCGAAAGCTAAGGCTGATTTGATCCTCGCGATCAGTCCAAGCGAGTTACGGCACGTAAGAGGCACGGTAACATCCAGAGATTGCTGGCTTAAATTGCAATCGATATTTGCATCGACGGGTCCTGCCAAGAAGGCAACCCTTTTGAAACAATTAATCCTACATAGGATGAATGAGGACGATGATATGTCCGAACATTTAAAAAAGTTCTTCAACGCAAGAGATGTGTTATCCGATATGGGCGTGAATATCCATGAGGATCTTACAGCTATTATACTGTTATATAGTTTACCAGCTAGCTATGAGAATTTTAGATGCGCGATGGAGACGAGGGACTCCTTACCCGATCCTGAGGCCCTAAAAATAAAAATAATGGAAGAGGACACCTCAAGACGTCATCAGACCAAAGAGTTGGATAGAGTAATGTTTGTTAAGAACAAAAAAGTCATTAGGACTCAGAAAAATCCAATGATTTTAGAACAAAAGTTTAAATATAAATGTTATAGATGTCATAAAGTTGGACACAAGGCTTCTGAATGCCCAAAGAGGCAAGAATCGAAATTTATTAATGAGTCTTGTTCTAAAAAGGAAGAATATAATGCATCTATTTTATCAGTTTCAGATCCTAATTGTAACGGAGTGTTTGGTCCGGAGCATGGAGACTGGCTCATCGATAGTGGGTGTACTTCGCATCTTTGTAAGTCTAAAGATAGATTCGAGTCTTTAACACGTTCGAGTGGTAAGCTCAATCTAGCCACTAATGCGAGTACAAAGGTAAAAGGTAAAGGAACGGTAAGATTATCTGCATATGGTGAACAGAATTTAGATGTTCCACTGAAGTTGCAAGATGCTTTGTATGTTCCAAATTTACGATGTAATTTGATTTCCGTCTCAAAAATGACAAGTAGAGGTCATACTGTCATTTTTGAGAAAGATGTAGTTTATGTAACCGATCCTGAAGGAAATATCAAAATGACGGGAGATCGTAAGAATAACCTTTATTACGTAAGGGAGAGCCATGATTCTGCTTCTGTGATTTCAAATAATAAGAACTTAAATTTGTTAACCTGGCATGAACGTTTAGGACATCTTAACGCGAAAGATTTATTGAAATTATTAAATCGTGTAGGTATGAAGTTTGATACGTCAAACATTAATGAAATCTACGATTGTAAGATTTGTGCCCGTGGGAAAATGAGTTCTGTTCCTTTTAAGAAATCAAGTGGACCATGTGACGAAAAACTCAAAATAGTATATTCTGATGTTGTAGGGCCAATGCAAAAAGAGGCTATAGGTGGCGCGAAGTATTTTGTCACGTTTATTGACGATAGTACGAGGTGGTGTGAGGTATATTTACTGAATAAAAAAAGTGATGTTTTTGAATCTTTTAAAGAATATAAAAGTCACGTTGAGAATCTTACAGGTAAAAGTATAAAATATCTTCAGAGTGATAATGGTGGCGAATACTGTAATAAGCAGTTTGAGCAGTATTTGAAACTAGAAGGTATAGTGAGGCGATTGACCATACCACATACTCCCCAACAAAATGGTGTGGCAGAGCGCATGAATCGAACATTAATAGAGATGGCGAGATGCATGCTGCTCTCATCCGATCTGTCAACAGGTTTTTGGGGAGATGCTGTATTGGCAGCATGTCACGTTAGAAATCGCTGTCCCACAAGTAGTTTAGAAGGTTTGACTCCGTATGAAAAATGGTACGATACTCCAGTCAAGGTAGAGTATCTTCAGGGGTTCGGTTCAAAAGTTCAAATTCTGGACAAAAACCAAAATAAAGACAAATTTGCACCCAGGAGTGTGGCAGGAGTCTTTATTTTTTACCCTAAAAACCAGAATGGTTACAAAGTCTGGATACCTTCAACAAAAAAGACTATATTGGCTAGAGATGTAAAGTTCTATACATCAAAGGAACAAGAAAAGGCAAATATTTTAGATAACAAGAAAAGTATTTTGGATGATCCTTTTCAAGTACATGATGAACGTAGTGTCGATAAAGAGGCACCAAAGTACGTAGAGATAGATCTTTTACAAATTCCTTCGACAATTTGTGAAACACCCATGGTGTCCACTGATCTTCCCGTTTTGACAGAAAGTGAACCTACACAACACATCCAGGAAACGGTACTGAGAAGAGCAGCTGGTAGACCGAGAATCCAAAGAGGTCAAGTTGGACGACCGAAGAAAATTTATTGAATGGTAGAGACGAATGTCGAGGAATCTCAGCGCGAAAGGGACAATGATGATACTGATATAAATGTAGGAACTCAAGATATTTTTGAAGATGCCGAGAACACCTTAAGACTGCACGATGATATAGAGAATGTACATCAAGATGGATTTGTAGGTACTGCACAAATTACATTAAAGGATGCTTTAAACTGTCCTGAGAAAGATTTGTGGTAAGAGGCTATGTTGTCTGAAATAAGAAGTCTTCTACAGAAGGAAACTTGGGAGATTACTAAGAAACCGAAAGATCGACAAGCCGTAGGATGCCGTTATGTTCTAACTACAAAATTAAACATAGATAAGACTGAGAAGAAGAAAGCACGACTCGTAGCCAAAGGTTACAGTCAACGATACGGCATTGATTACTTAAATACTTTTTCACCCGTGGTCCGTTTGGACACTATAAGATTGTTAACAGCTCTCGCCGTGGAATTAGATATGGAGATTCATCAATTAGACATAAATACAGCTTATTTGAATGGTTATCTAGATGAAGAAATTTATATGGAAATTCCAGAACTATTGACCAAGTTCTTATGCAAAATAGTAAAGCGGGAAAGTAACCAGATGATAAAAGAAAAAGCTTTGAAAATGCTGAGTGACCTAAAAGCAGGTGGAGACGTATGTCGATTAAAAAGATCATTATATGGTTTGAAACAAGCCGGAAGACAATGGAATATAAGATTAGATGAGAAGTTGAAGAGGATGAATTTCAAACAATCTTTGAAAGAACCATGTCTTTATTATAAAGATGTTGATGGAGCAAACCTTTTTGTAACGATATATGTGGATGTTATTTTAATAGCGTCACAGAAAAAAGGTTATATTGAATCTTTAAAACACGATCTGGCCAAAGAGTTCGATTTGAAAGATTATGGTTTGGCAAGTTATATTCTTGGCATTGACATTGTCAGAAATAAAAACACAATTAAATTAATTCAAAAGAAGTATATTTGTGATTTGCTGAATAAATATAACATGGATGATGCCAAAGAAATCGGTACTCCGATGGAGGTAGGTTGTAAGTTTAACAGTACGGGGATTCCGTTAGAGAAGGAATATCCATATAGGGAATTGATCGGAAGTTTGATTTACCTTTCAGCGGGAACGAGACCCGATATCACACATACAGTGGCAAGGCTTGCAGCGTTTACTGACAAGGCCACAAAAGAACACTGGGTTGCAGCTAAACGTTTACTACGTTATCTAAAGAAGACCATTGACTATGGGTTGATATATAAGAAAACAGGTAATAGTTTAATTGGTTATTCTGACGCTGATTGGGGTAATTGCCCTATAGATAGAAAGTCTTACTCTGGATACGTATTCTTGTTAGGCGGAGCCGCCATCTCTTGGAAATCACAGAAACAGAGTTGTGTTGCTACCTCAACTTGCGAAGCCGAATATGTTAGTTTGACTTTGTCAATAAAAGAAGCTATTTATTTAAACAGTCTCTTATAGGAAATTGGGATAAATGAGTTTTCTAAAGTGCGAATATATGCAGATAATCAAGGGGCAATCAGTCTGTCCAATGACCCAGTATTCCATGCACGGTCCAAACATTTTGATATTAAGTATCATTTTATCAGGTGTGTATTAAAGCCGGCGGGGTCACGGAAGTATCTTAGTTCCCGTGGCCCCGCCCATCTAGGCGGATGAGGTGGCAGTCAGTCAGGTTTTTAGTCGGTATACCCAAGTGGCATAAGAGGGGGAGCCCGACATACCCCCGCCGCTTCCCCAAGCGGCGGGGCATGCAGTAATGCATTTTCCTGACAAAAAAAAAAAAAAAAAAAAAAAAAAAAAAGGTGTGTATTAAAGGACAATAATAATGTTAACTTAGAATATGTATCTACTGAGAACATGTTGGCTGATATACTAACCAAGTCGTTAGGTAAAGTTAAACATTTTTATTGTGCTTTACGTTTAGGACTTTGTAAGACGTAGAAACTGGAGGTTTATATAATGTATAAATCAAGGGAGGGTATTAGATGTAACAAACCTCCATGGTGATTGTTTTATAACTATTATATAAATGTCTAAATCTAATGTCACTTGCCAATAAATTGTTTTAACATGAACATGGTTATTTAGTATTTTTTGATTCAATTCAGATATAACCACTTTCCTAACAATTTTAACTAGTAATGTCTTTTTTGACAGGTGTATGTGTTTCGTTGTTTTGAATGGACACTTTCATAGAAACCCCCGCTTGTTTTTGTTGTTGTAAATGTCATAATAAGTGCATCTTTATATCTTTAAACCTTAGATTAATAACTTACTAGATGGAGTGTGTTCATACAAGTTCTCTGTCAAAAGTGAATAGCTAAACGCTCGATGACATGTCGGTGACATGCACTTGACACTTGCGTAATGTTGCCAATGGAGGTGTAGTTTCCAAAAAACGGGGAAATAACTATTTATTTCCCCGTTTTTTGGAAAATTTTGTTGAGAAATTTAAACAAACTCTATAGTTTGTTTAAATTCTCAACTTTCAAGTAACAAAATTTTAGGTATATGATATCGTAAATTCACAAGGACTTCCATTAGAGAACATGTCACATGCCTACGTAAATATCAGTAGCAGCAGCAACTGTTTTAAAATTAATCAGTCGAAGCAATAAAAATGTTAAAATGGGAAACTATTTTCACAATCGGGCAACACCGAGCATTAAAATAATAATAAAATCGTATTGTTTCTTTTTTATAATTAACTACAAAATACTATGAAATATTTAAAACTTTCCTGTGAACAGTCGTATTATTACATTTCTTTTGTTTTTCAGACGTGTTGTGACACGATTTAATAGCACAAACCGCCATTTTTTTTCCGGGAGACACGTCTGGCGCGCTTTGACATCGACCACTACGAAGCGGTTCGGCAAAGTTCGCCGTTTGGTGCCAGCCAGACTCGCACCAGTTGAGGTGTGCAGGGACCCTCATTCTTTATGTTATAATTCTAAGCTTTAAACGTTATGTAACATATTGTGAAATGAAATGAAATGTAATGAAATCGTTTATTTCAGAAATTAGACCTTTATAGGCATTTTTCTTGTCATTTACAACAAAGAAAATATTCTACGAAATAACTACCACCATTTCGGACACAAGCAAAATGGCCACCGGTAAAAGAAATGGCGAAAGAAAACCGGTTACGGCCTTTTTTGTCATTTAGCAATTTTTTCTTCCACTCATTAGTAAAGTTACAATGTATAGTTCATTAAAATTTATAAGAAGAATACGCGGAATTTTATACACAATGGTTTGGAATGAACAAATCTTAAATCTACAATAAAATAAAAAGAGTCAGTACTGATAAGAGTGAGCAGACCACTTGAAACCAGTCCCTCCAGGCAGCACCCGTTCACGAGTTGACATTAGAGTCAGCCATCGCTGTGCTCAACAATTTTAGAGGGTCTCACTCAGCGACCCGACTCCTGACGCCACCACCAGTTTGGACATTTAAGCGAGCATGACATACTCAACCCCCATTATTGTATTATCTTTTTGACTATCAAGTTATAACTGTGCACACAATCTTAAAAATATTTAACGCTACAAATTGATATTGTGCTCATTTGTATAAGCTACCGTTAGAATGCAGAATACGTTAATGTGTCCATTAACTAGGTAATCTACAGATTTTCTGATACGGTCCGTTAAAGTATAAAATTTTAATTAAAAAGCTCATTGGTATTTGCACTTAACCTTTTATAGTTTGCGTAGACGAATTCAATTGCGAAAGACAGTGACAATTTTGAAATCATTTTTATAATTACGCTAGGTCGACGGAGCCCCGCACCCTATTTCTGGATGTGGGGTCACAAGGTAAACCTAACGAACCTACTGTTACACATTCCGTTGTGGTGCACACGCTAGAACCAAAATGGTCGCGTACTGCTCGGTTTCAGAGAAGTTTCCTTCCGCGAACGCTGAAGCTGTGGAATAAGATCCCCGCCGAGGTCTTTTCTTTAGACTTTAATGTGGGGTTCTTCAAAAGGGGCATTAAAAGATTTTTACAGGGTCGGCAATGCGCGAGTGGTACTCCCGGCGTTGCAAGCGTCCATAGGCTACGGTGACCGCTTACCATCAGGCGGGCCGTAAGATCGATTGCCAAGTTAGTGGTGTGAAAAAAAATTCTACGTACGGAACCCTCGGTGGGCGAGTCCGACTCGCACTTGTCCGGTTTTATTTTTCAATTGAGATTGAGAGATTGAGATTTTTGGTTTTGATGAGATTTTCGATTCGTCGATACGACACGATTCAAATCTTACGACTAATCCATATTGAACTAATCTAATAAAACTAATCCGGCACTAGCCTGCCACACTTTACCGCCCCTGTGTCCCTTTTGTAATTAATTAGAATTAACTGCGGCGACCTTAAATTGACAATTAGCTATGAATCCCAGGGACATCACAAGGGAAACGCGATTTGGAACTCCCAACGAATTAATTAGAAGAGAAATTATGATATATTGAATTAATGGGATGCAGTTGGTGAATTTATGAGTTTTACTACACATTGTCACTTAAACACCACTGATCGCTAAGAACTTGGCACTCCTCCATTTGGCACATGTACTCATCTTGCACTTCTGTATGTGTAAACCGGGCTTAACAGCAGTGGCTGGGAGCCCGCGGGCAATAACAGATGTAAATACTAATTGGAAGCATGCAGTGTAAAATTGCCAAAGAAACAACCAACCATTCAACCACAACTCACCCAAACTTTAAACTATTATATATTTCGCCGTCATGTCTCGTTGCATGATATTAAACATGATGTAGGGTATGTGGTTTTGATGAGAATGTATTTAGGTTGTGGTTTGTGAGCGAACGTTCTGTGCATTAGTAGTAAGTAATGAAACGGCAAAGGGTGCGGTGCAATACTGCAGTCATATTAAGTTGTGACCAGGGTTGTCAAAGTTAATAAAATAGGTGTTAATTTAAGTTTAGGCTTCGTATAATGTCATTGTTAACAAATGTAGATTGTTCTTATGGCTACACGACACACTAATGTGGTGTGGCAAGTTGCGACAGAAGGATACCGGTTTCAAACAGTGTGGCTACAATCGACGACCACCGTGGCGTAATGGTTACCACGCCAGACCGCCACCCAGGAGGTCCCGGGATCGAAGTTTCGAACTTACTTTGGGGCTAGCTCAATCTGTATGAATTGTCCCTATATATTTAATTATCCATAAAAAATTATGTATTTCAAGAGTCTTCTGAATATGATTTCAAAATACGGTAACGTAGGATATTGTGTCCTTAATGTAAAGAAACATAATATCTTCAATACAATTAATTTCTCTGTATACTAGCTGATCCGCGCAATTTCGGCTGCATAGCGTGATGTTGTTTATCATGGTCTTCCTTTTATGTCAATGAGCTAGCCATCACTAATAAATAACTATATTAATTAACAAATATTTGAAAACAATATATTGTGAAAAACATGAATACGTTGTGTGAATTATTATATTTCTTATAACAAAACACATAACATATGTAACAGATATTATATCGCTTGATGTACGTGAAGCCTCCCTCTGTTGCATTGTATTGATTCAGTAAACATCTCCATTGAGTATTACATTTTCGTGTCTAGCAGCAATTAAGTCACTTCTCACATATTTGCGAAAACGTTACTGGATACAGGTATGACGTGCAAGAGAGACCGACAAACAACTATTATAAAGCAGAGACCGCTGCTGTTCCTGCCAATTACCTCCCGAGTACCTACCTGTGATAAATTTTAGCCGTGACTGGCATCAACAACCCGAATAAACTCAGAGTTTTATCTCTTCAACCTTATTTTCCTTCTGTGAAGAATTTTTTGGAAGGAACACGTAGTAAAAATATCAAGAGACTGTTAAAAGGTAAATTTAAAGGACGTGTTTGAAATTATAAACTGCTTTCCCTTCGGGGTGGTTGTATTTGCATATCGTCTCGGGAGGCGTTTTTACACAGCTCAAGCCTAAGACGTGTCAGATTTGTTTTGTTTATGCAAAAAGTTGTAATAATCGCTCCATCCTTTTCGTTTCTACATTTAGGTCATGTCTGTTTTAAATTGTTTGCATTTATTTTATTTATTGCTCTTCAGTATTATAGGGTGGCAAATTCTATTTTACTACTTAAACTAAGTAGTTATTCAGATAGTGATGTCACCTTAGTGGGATACAAAAACATTATCAAGATAATTTTTAAAATAGACATTTATTCTCAAAAATTCGATATTAGATTGAGCCAACTCACGCTTGACCGATTTCTTAAATTTCTTAATTTTTTGTTATTCTCCATATAACACACGACCTGTGTGCCAAATTTCATAATGCTAGGACAATAAAATTGGACGTGGCCTAAAGATTTTGATTACTGGTCAGTGAGTGAGTCAGTGCCAAAATTAGCTATTTTCACAGGGTCATATTTCAGGATCTACTGAAGCTATATCTATGAAATTTGGCATACTGCTTTAGTACTAGTATATGATTACGTAGGTACAATTTTATCTCTGTACTTGTACTACAGGGGGTCAAAAGTGAGTCGAAACGGTTCGTGTAAATAGTGCACGGCAAGCGCGCGGCCCGTTGCTGGAACTTGGCCTGCGCACTACCGTGCGCTTAGATTTTCTCGACCCACCAACAGCAGGACAAGCATGCCTTCAAATTCAAAACAAAGATGTTACGGATGCTATTTTATCTTTTAAACCAGGTTCGGCTGCAGGTTTGGATGGAATCTCTCCCCTACATTTGTGGGTGATGCAGGCCAGCAGCTTGTAAATTCGATCACTAAATTAATCAACTTTATGCATTTCGGTAATGTCAATCCCGAAATTGTTCCCATTCTTTTCGGCGCGAACCTCATTGCCCTCACCAAAAAGAACGGAGTACACACTACGACGTCTGGCCTCCAAAATAGCTGTTCGACATATTTTACATTCGGAATTTGAACCCATACAGTTAGGCTTCGGTGTAAAAGGAGGGTGTGAGGCAGCCGTCCATGCCATACGCTCCTTCCTAACTTACGGACACCCTGACGTGTTGCTCAAAATTGATGTCAAAAATGCATTCAATTCGGTAAATAGGGATACCCTGCTGACGGAAATAAAACAACATATACCGGAAATATACAATTATCTTCTTGTCAGTTACGCTGACCCAAAAAAAAAATGTTATATCGTTCAACTGAACTGTCCTCGGAAGTAGGTTGTCAATATGGTGATCCCCTTGGGCCTTTTGTTTAAAGTCAGAAAAATGCATTACTGCAGGGCCTGCAATTTTTAGTTTGGCTATAAATCCGATAATAAAAAAAATTAATTCTAAATTCAACATTTACAACACCGCGTATTTGGTCGACGGAACCCTAGGAGGTGATGTGAATACTGAGTTTCCGGACCTTTTTTTTATCAAAAATAAATTTGAAACCATTGGTTTGGAGCTTCATTGCTAAAATGAAGCTCCAGAAGCTGAAATGCGAACTTTTTATAAATAACTGCAACTTCCGTCAACGTGCGAAGTCTACTCGAGCCGACTGGTATTGCAAGAGACGATGGCAAGAGACCGGACGGTATGAGTTTGATTCAATAGAAGATGGGCCGGGTGCTGGTATGGGATGCAACCTGTTCAGACACACTGGCCCCTTCCCATCTACATGAAACCGGCTTGTGAAGAGCTGGTGCGGCTAGTGAAGCGGCTGAAAAAACAAAAGCTTGTAAATAGTGCTTGGTCTAGGCTCCGAATATGATTTTGTCCCATTCGGTGTCGAGACCCTTGGTCCGTGGGGTCCTTGTGCTATAAGACTTTTTAAGGAAATAGCAAAAAGGTTAGTCGACATCACAGGAGACCGAAGAGCTGGCAGCTACCTCGGTCTCCTGTGCAAAGAATTAGTCTAGCTATTCAAAGGGGGAATGCTGTCAGTATCTTCGGAACCTTGCCTAAAGGGACTCCTTTTAATAATATATTTTAGTTATTATATTATATTTTTTAAGGTATTTAGTTTTAGCTTCATTGTTATTTTATATGAAATTAATAATAAGTTTTAATTACTATGATTAAATGATGTTTAAAAATGTATGGATAATTTTTTTAGATAAATGCCAAACTGTCTACTAATACCTAAAGGGAGTATTTATTGAGTATTGTATGTATTATTGAGTATTGAGGAAACGTAAAAAGTATTGAGTATAAATACTACACATGTGTCGAAAGAAGAGAAGAAAAGATAATAAAAGATTTAGATGTATTATTTGTATTATTCAATGTATTTGGTGTGGTTTAGGAATGCTTTACGGATGGATTAGGAATGTTTTACCCCAGTTTTAATATGAAACCGTTTTTCAAATACCTGGATAGTTTCTGGATGACAAAATTTGAATCAATATTATCAGTGTTTGGGGAAAGACACCGCACGAATCTGACAGAATAGTTTCATTCTAAGCTGAATAAAAATTTGTGAAAAAACGGTACCACAATCTTGCGCCTTCTGACTGTACTGAAAAGCTTAGAATCCAGTTGTTCCAAGGAAAACCATTTTGGTAACCAATGTTAAATACTGAAATTTCTTTAGGAGTTGCCTTGGAAAAGTTGCGGTGATTATTATTTTTGTTTTAATTTATTTTGTACATTTTTCGGATGGTTTTTGCTAGTACCTAATTTGACAACGTCTCTAATCAAAGAGTAAAATAAGACAGAAAATATATTATCATGAAAAACGGCAAACCATGAATATTTTTTGTTTGAATTAATTATTTTCGCTGTAGATGAGTTACATGTTTTGACTCGAAACTAATTCTACCTTGTTTGAAATCATTAACAGACAAATTATACTGACTTATGTTAAATTAAATCCTAAAGATTACGGTTGCTCCACCGATTCGTTGATTGATTCATTTATTGATGGTAATTTATAACCAAAGTGGTTCATTGGTGACCCTATGACAGTTAAAGATATTTTATTGGCATCAAAGATTTAACTTCTGCTGCATACGAAGTAGATACAGAAATAGATGAAAGCTCTGATGATTCAGATGACATTGTCATTGATTTAGAAAATGAATGAAAATATTATATTGTGTAATAATACTTCAGTATTAAACATTATTTGTAATAAAAAAAAATAAAAAAAATAATGTCTGTTACAAACCAAACTCTTTATAAATAGTTATGTTTCCTTTTTCTTTATGGGTTTTCTACGTCTATTATACTTCTATTTTACTTCTATTATACTTTCATTCACTTCATTTTTCACCTTCACATTTGTATCTAGCCATTGTACCATTTTATCTAATTTCATCCCTTCCTCTTTTTCTAACCTCTCCATCCTTAATAATGTCATTATTGTATGTTCCATGGGTGGTGGGGCAGTTCGCACCCCGAGTGGTTCGAACCGCAGTGTGAAACAACAAAGTCACCTTTTTATTTTGATGAGTAAATTCGGAAACGGAAGATTTTGTAGTTTTATACATCTCCTAGTACAATCAGGCAGAAAATAAAACAATATTTCTAAATGGTTTTGGAATGGTTTTGAAATGGTTTTAGGATCAATTTGAGATGGTTTCGGGGTGGTTTTGAAATAGGATTGAGATGGTTTTGTCATAGTGTTCAGATGGTTTTTGGATCATTTTGAGATAGTTTCGGGATGGTTTTGAAATAGTTTTCAGTTGGTTTTACAATAGCTTTCAGATGGTATTATAATCATTTTGAAATGTTTCTGGGATGGTTTTCAGGTGGTTTTGCGATAGTTTTGAGATGGCTTTGGGATGATTTTGCCCAACTAATGCCGAAGTCACCAAATTTAACGACAATTTCGTAAAAACATGGCTAGAACATGATATACTCTCAAAAACATGGAACAAATTCAATCAAAATGATAGAACGAATAACTTATTAATAGAGGCATGGAATGGAAAAATGCAGAAAATCATTTCAGAAAAATCGGATATTGCACAATTTCTTGCGGGGATATAATAATATAAAGATGCAAACTTTTACTCTGATAAATCAAACAGACCATGCGATATACAAGGATATCTAAAAGAAAGGCAGGTACAATTGAAATGAACCAAAGAATTCGTAACACCATACAAGAATTGACTGGTAAAATAACTGTCGGTCATTGTCTAGAAAAAGAAAGAGTTTTGTTTATGTTTACAATTGTATTTATGGCTTATATTTTGTTGACGGCACTTTTAAAATCTGGCCACCTCAATTCTGTCAATTGTTCACACTACACCTCGATTTAGGTTCTGATGATGAAACGCACAACGTAGTTACCGTTGTTTACGGTTTACTACCGAATAAAAATGAAGAAACTTAAAAAAAAAATCTATTAGGTACTTAAAGATAATATCGGCATTGAGATGAGAACTTATATTTAGATTTCGAGATTGTAAATTATGAACCGGGTGAAAGCAGTATTCTCAAAATTTAAAAATCCATGGATATTTTTTCCACTTCCAGAAGGCCATTACAAAAAAAGTCGAGGAATATGACTTCTACGCAACATTTACTGGAGTTATTCCAGTTAGACGATTTCAAATCTACCACTTTTATCCGAAAATTATTTAAAGAGTTTCTGGCTATCCAATTAAAGATGTCGAATTATCAAAATTTAAAAAGTACTTCGAAAGGCAAGGGCTTATAAAATTTCACGTTTAAGTTGCGCAAAATCACAACACCGCACTTCAAATTTATTAGAAAGGTGGGATCGCCGCCTTTCTGTCAAAACTACCAAAAGGACATACATTTATAGCTCCAAGGAATAACATTTATTACTATAAAAACAAAATATCTAAAGAAGCAAACGATTTGACCATATTACCAAAAATAGTCTATTTTTATCAAAGAAATATCGACGCAATTTTGTCATTGCGTTTGACAAAAATTACAAAGGAAGATCGAGAAGATAAACTGACATCCATTACATTTTTGGGCCAAATTGTTTTGCGAGACTTCGAAAATAATGTACCTAAGCCTGGCATCAAATGAAACCAAGCTTATATTATTTTTGAATCAGTGTTTTTTTTATTATTAACAAAAGGTTATTAGATCGTAGGTAATGTACGTTTAAGTTAAGTAAAGTCGTTTATAATATCGTGTATTAAGTATACTTGTGTTTTTTAGCATCTGGTGAAAGTATTATTAATAGGTCTAGTAATGAAAATGCATATCTAAAACCTTAAAAGTCACTAGATATGCTCACCTTCGAATAGTTTTTCACAAAAAACGATTTGGACAATTTTTGGGTTGAATATTTTGTTAGGTTTATTAAGAAAATATAAGAATTCTCGGTATTCACATTGTATTTTATTTAATTTATAACAAAAGGTTATGGGCCCAGAATAAATACATTGAAGATACTGAAGAGCAAAATAGAAAAGAAAATAGAAAATAGAATAGAAAATTGTGAAATAACAATAGAATTTTTTTTTTAAAAATTTGTATAGTCGGCAAAGAAAAATGGATTCCATGAAAATAGAAAAATTTGACGGAAGAAATGATACAGTGTGCCTTAAAAGCGAAGGGGTTGAATTTGATGAGTCCAAAACCATCGTCTGAAGCAGGAGACGATGATTTACAAAAATGGTTGAAAAACGACGGATTGGGAATGTTTATTTTAACATCTTCGATGGACCTGAATCAAATTTCTCTCATAGAAAATTGTGAAACGACTGCTGAGATTATGCAGAAGTTAGAATCCATTTACGAACAGAAGTCCGAATTTCATAAAATGATAATCCATGAGAAATTTTATCAATACAAAATAGCACCAACAGATGGCGTGGCACAACACATTTCAAAAGTAGAAAACTTAGCAAAACAGTTGAAGGAGTGTGGCGAAACAACACATTTCAAAAGTAGAAAACTTAGCAAAACAGTTGAAGGAGTGTGGCGAATCTGTGAGTGATACGGCTGTCATAACAAAAATTTTAGGAACTCTACCACAAAAATATCGTTCTTTAAGACAAGCGTGGCTATCTTTAGCATCTTAACACCAAACGATAATAAATTTAACGGCACGATTAATTGATGAAGAAGCTACACTTATGTCTGACGATACAGAAACTCCTGAGACGGCCCTTGTTGTTTCTAAGAAAGGATTAAGCTCTAACAATGCACACAGTAGTAGTGAAACTATTAACAGTGGGAATAAAAACAACAGTGGTCATCGTTTTGAATGTTATAATTGTGGAAAACGAGGGCATTTTTCTAGAGAATGTCGATTTCCAAGAAAGAATTGTAGAAAAAGCCATACTCAAAACGCCATGTCTGCTTTTAATGTTGAGAAAGAAATAGAACATTTTGATAATGATGAAGAAAATGTCTGGATTATGGATAGTGGAGCTTCGGCACATATGACTTTTAGAAGAGATTTCTATCAGGAATTCCAAACTTATAACAATAAATTAAGTTTAGGAAATAAAGAGACCATTGAAAGTTTGTGGTATAGGAAAAATTTGGATAGAAAGATATGTAAACGGAGAATACGTGACCTGTGTTTTAGAAAATGTTCTCTATGTCCCAACACTTCGTAGAAATCTATTCTCAGAAGGAGTTGTTACCAAGAAAGGTTCTACTGTTGTAAAAAAGGATTGTAATGCAATGATTTACAAACATGATGCTCTAGTAATGTATGCAAGAAAACTGGATTCGAATAATTTATACAGTTTGAACATTAAAACAATTATTCCAGAAGCATGCAATCTAGTTCAAAATAAAGAGATTGATATTAAAAAATGGCACGAAAGATTGGGACATTTAAACTTAAAAGAGATCATAAAGATGAGTGAGAAAAATCTAGTTGACGGTTTACATATAAAGAATACCTGCGAAAAAGATTTCGTGTGTGAAGCCTGTGCTTATGGAAAACAAAGTCGATTTCCTTTTCAGAAATCTATTAGAGGAGAATTACAGCCAGGTGACTTAGTATATAGCGATGTTTGTGGACCAATGAACCACAATTCAATACAAGGTACCTACCAGATATTTTGTTTTATTTAAAGATGCTGCAACTAGTTACCGTTATGTATATTTTTTGAAATATAAGAGCGATGTTCTCGAAGTATATAAGAAATATAATGTATTGGTAAATAATAAATTTGGTTACAATGTGAGAATTTTGCATACAGACAATGGAGGAGAGTATGTGAATAAAGATTTTAAAGATTTTTTAAAACAGTGCGGTACAGTACACGAACTGACAGCGCCATACACTCCAGAGCAAAACGGACGTGCAGAAAGAGAGATGCGCACTATAGTCGAGAGTGCTCGTTCAATGTTATATGCTCTAGATGTTTTAAAGAATTTATGGGCTGAAGCTGTCAACTGTGCTGTCTATTTGTTAAACAGAACTTCATCTACTCAGACACCAGAAAAAACACCACATGAATTATGGGATGGCATGAAGCCAAAATTATCTCATGTCAAGGTATTTGGCAGTGAAGGGTATGTACATGTACCGGATCAATTAAGAACGAAACTGGACAAGAAAAGTGAGAAAATGATTCTTGTTGGTTATGAAAATTATAATTACAGAATGTACAATAGTAGGACAAAACGAGTAACGATATCTAGAAACGTTATTTTTAATGAAGACAAAGTTTTAGATATTAGAAAGAATATACCGAAAACAAATGTAATTAAAATAAAAGGAGAGACTACAGAAATTATGAATGAAGAAGAGGAGACTACAGAAATTATGAATGAAGAAGAGGAAAGAGCACATATTGCACGAGAAGAAGTAGATCCCTTTGAAAACTGTGTCTGTGAAGAATCTCAACAAACACAGAAAACTGATACATGCACCTATAATCTGAGATCTCGGAAAAATACAACTTTAGAAGCAAATCTTATAGAACTTTCAGTACCAAATTCATATGAGGAAGCTATGAACAGCCCAGAAAAAGAAGAATGGAAGAAAGCAATAAAAGAGGAACTTGCTTCTCATAAAGAGAATCAGACGTGGACGCCAATGAAAAGGTCGTCACAGAGAACGCTTACCACAAAGTGGGTATTTGCCTTAAAAAAGGATGTTGAAGGTAAGATTGTTAGATTTAAAGCCCGTCTATGCGCGCGTGGATTCACGCAGATAGAAGGTATCGATTATGAAGAAATATTTTCTCCCACCACAAGGTATGACTCTGTAAGACTTATTTTATCACTAGCTGCAAAGTATAAATTAGAAATTCAGCAATTTGATGTAAAAACTGCCTTTTTATATGGATATCTCGATGAAGATATTTATTTAGAGATTCCTAAGGGTGTAATGGTTACCAAAGATAATGTTCTGAAATTAAATAAAAGCTTGTATGGACTGAAACAAGCACCAAGATGCTGGAATAAAAGATTTACTGATTTTTTTAAAATATATGGTTTTGTTCAATCACAAGCTGATTACTGTGTTTTTATAGGAAACTTTAACAATGTTGGAGTTATTCTAGTATTGTTTGTAGATGATGCACTGGTGTTAAGTTCTGATAAAATCTTAATTGATAGAATAATTAATCATCTACAAAAAGAATTTCAAATTAAGATAATTGAGTTATCATATTTTATAGGTTTGCAAATAGTTAAAACAAAAGATTGTATTTATATACATCAGAGAAATTATATAGAACAGCTGATACAGAAATTTAATATGAATAATGCCCACGCGGTTTGTTCTCCAGCTGACGTAAATGTTATAATTATGAAGAATTTGAATGAGAATTCTATTAAGTTTCCTTATAGAGAAGCTGTAGGCTCTTTATTGTCTTTATCTTGTGCTTCACGGCCTGATATTGCCTTTGCTGTTAGTGTGCTTGGCAGGTATGTAAACAATCCTGGTGAGCAACATGTAAATGCAGTCAAACGTATTTTTAGGTACTTAATAAAAACGAAAAGTTATTGTATTCAATATGGAGTGAGTCGTGACCTGATAGTTTATTCAGATGCTGATTTTGCAGGGGATGTTGATACGCGTAAGTCAACTACAGGGTATATAAGTTTGATGAATGGAGGGCCTGTTACATGGAGTAGTCAAAAACAAAAAATAACTGCTCTATCTACAACTGAAGCAGAATTTATTGCTGCCTCAGAGGCTACAAAAGAAATATTGTGGTTAAAACAATTGTTAAGTGATCTAAATGAAAGTCTTGATTGCATTATGTTATGTGTAGACAACCAAAGTGCAATCAAGTTAATTAACAACCCTGTTTTTCATAAACGCACAAAGCACATTGATGTAAAGTATTATTTCATCAGAGAAAAGGTGCAGATGGGAGTCATTAAAATTAAGTATGTGTCTAGTGTCAACCAGTTAGGTGACATGTTAACAAAACCCATGTCTACGGTAAAGTTTGGAAATATTGTAAGTAGGGTTTTGTGTTTAGAGCTTCCTGAAGATTGTTAATAATAGGAATTCTTAGTTTATAAAATTTTAAGGGGGGTGTTAGGTTTATTAAGAAAATTTTGTTGTCACCATGGTTCTTAGTTTATTGTTTGTTATGTCATAGTGAAGTATAAATAAGGAATATAAGAATTCTCGGTATTCACATTGTATTTAATTTAATTTATAACAAAATATTTTTCGTATTGGACATTAATATTATTAGTATTGTAATCCGAAAAAACAGATACCTGCAGAATCTAGCTGTGGGATCTCGAATTATAAAAACCGCAACCTTTATGCAGTTCTTATAGTCTACAGTAATATTATTATATATGGGAAAGATCTGTTCTTTTGTATGTTTGTAACGAATACTCAAAACTAGTTGACCGTGTTTAAAAATTCCTGCTTAAATGCCCATTATAAAATTATATTATAAAAATAACGATGAATTACATTTTTGTTGATAAAAATGGTTTTACAATGACAATTTTTTCTACCAGTTATGTTGGTACTGTCTATCAAAAACACTAAAATGTAAGTCAAAGCCAAAATGTGGGACCTTGTGTTAAACCAAGACAAATCAATTTAGACATCGTTATGTCTATATTAAAATATATGGACTTGTCAATTTTAATAATAAATGTCTATCTAATATTAGCGAACCATGTGTCCGTCTGTCCGTCCTCGGTCTAGCGCCTATACGCTTAATGCTAGAAAGTTGTAATTTGGTATGTATGTATACGCATATTAACAATGCTAACAAAGTGGTAGAATAAAATTTAAAAAAAAATTTTTTTGGGGTGATTCTACATGTAGAGTGGGAAAGAATTTTTACCCTTGAATTTAGACCCCTTGTTGTGGGATGTCGTTAGATAGGTCTCTTAAAATCTTTGTGCGTGTTTAAGACGTATAGGTCCTTTTTGTTACAATAATTTTCACTTCTTATTTCTTTATAATTTTTGTCTATTTTTTATGTCAGTTCTTTTTAATATGTAATTTTTTTTCTGCGCCCGGCTGCTACTACCACTCCACTTCAAGGCAATGCGGTGCGTCGTTAGTGCTGCGCCCGCTTGCTATCACCATCAGATCAAAGCAGAGCGCTTCGCCATGAGCGCTGCGTGGCGCCCGCCTGATACCATCCGTTCAATTATATTTGTAAATGTTGCTCATCTAAAGACGTTCCTTCAATAACGTCCTTGGTGGGCGGTATGTTCAAGACGTATACATCCCTTTTGTTACAATAGTTTTCACTTCTTATTTCTTTATAATTTTTGTCTAATTTTTTATGTCAGTTCTTTTTATAATATGTCAATTTATTAACAATGTTTTATTAGTTCAGTCCAAAGTACAGTTCAACAGTTCATAATATATAGTTCACTGGACCAGCTAAGTTCAACCAGCTCAACAGATCAAGGGTGTTGTTTGAATTACCCCAATAAAGTACAAGCACCAGCTACGGCGGTGGTTAACAGAGGGTGCTGAAAGATTATTTTTCGATACAATGATCAGTTTGCGAATTATTTTCATTTAACGTGCCAATTTTCGTTTTGCACGGTGGTGCCCCTCTATTTCCGAAAGTCTTGTGTTTAAAAATAAAAAAAAAACACATGGTAGTAGTCTATAATATAGTGAACCTACAAGGAAAACTATAACGATTATGTAGGCTTTACTAGTTGCCGAGTAATAGCCGACGAACTTATGAAGTAAAATTTCTTTGATGAAAACGTACAAATTTCATAGTATATGGCATTGTACTCATCTGCAAGCAAGAAATGCTTAGCCAATACAGTCGGCCATTGTGCGTGGCCCGACACGTACTTGTCCGGTTTATTTTTTGTATAAAATTAGGCTCATACAATTGTGTAGTGTCAGGTGTCTTATTCGGATGGTTATTATTATCGCCATACAAATTGCTAAGTCTCTAATAAAATTGCTATAATTTCGACTGAACACTGAATTTTGATAATCGGTGGATGAGTGAGTAACAAAATTATTAATAAATAATTAGGATAGCTTGTGCTATATATAAACATTACGTAATTCAAAAATATGACTAAATAGTTCTTCTTGGCACTGAAACTTTAGCTTCTAGCTTTATCCAAAACAAACATACAAGACGTCGAAAATGACCCGAAATGCTTTTAGTAAAAGAAGGTACAACTTGTGCTCGACTTTGGTCTGGGGGCACTAACGTACCCCCAGATAATATATGTTTATGAGTTGTAATGATATAATTGTCGCTACCCCAACAAAAGCAGAACTTAGTTGTGCGAACAGGTTTTTTTTTGCGAATTTTTTGTTCATGTTGGACCAACTAGTTGTGCATAATAGTTGGTCCAATAGGAAATGGTGTTTCTTTCTTCACTCTTTCTCACCACTGAACTAGATTCTCAAGTTTGACGTAACCCTTTTATTATAGAAGAAACAGAGAATATATAAGGTCCTAATTTATTAATGAACTTCCTTTTAACACATGACTATATAGGTTACATATTATGATCGTTTAAGCAAGGAAATAATGGTCTAGTATTCAATAAAAAAAGGCATTAAATTAGAAATACTTGGTAAAATGCGCCTCTCTTGTAGCAGCCATCCGTCAGTAGAAGAAAAAGGTATACTTCTATATATTTTCATAGTAAGTTAGCACGGCAAGGGCACGCCATGCTAGCGTCAAGCCCCGCCACGCTCGCTGTTTGACAAAACTTTTAGGGTTGAGGTGCAAAGGGCGCGTCAACGCGTCTCACATATCAATATGGTTGAATATGGATGAATTTATGTAGTAAGCAAATTTTTCTAACTACGATTTAACTAAACTTACAATACAATCTAATTTTTTTTACTGAATACTAGACCATTATTTCCTTGCTTAAACGATCATATGTAACCTATTTAGTCATGTGTTAAAAGGAAGTTCAATAATAAATTAGGACCCTATATATTATGTTAACAAGTCTGCCACACTCTTTGATGTTCTACGATTATGTTGATCGAACATGTAGTTTTTTATCAATTAAACAATTTAATATTACACGACTAAAATTACTACGAATGTTGTACTTGTTTAGGAACTCTAAATTGCAGATTTGCTCTTAATCTACAATGCTATCATGACTCAACATATTGGTATAAGCTAAAATTATTCTGTACTTATTTCGTGCTATACGCCAGACTGCATGCACTGTAATTTCGTCGAATCGACAGGAACAAAGGAAAACGAATGACTATGATAGATGTTAGCTTAACGATACGGCGCACTATTTCATCACAGACTTGTCGTAGAGCTAAAATGAATAACAGCTGGCACATAAGTCCGATCTTAAATTTATACAAATATTATTACGAAAGTAACTGATAAAATTCGTACACCTAGATTATGATACTGTTATGTTATTATGAAGAAAACATAAATATTTATTAAAAAACATGGTACAAAGTCCTGACGTTAAAAAGTCGATGAAATTTTGCACGCACCTATATGAAATTGGACTCTGGGGATAGTTACAAATAATTGATTTTTATTAGAAATACAAATCTACATTTTGGTAATCTAAATTCCTGAATTAAATCTATGATGTCTTTCGAAAACTTTTAGCTAAGAACTGTTCCAATAAGATTATCGAATACAAACAGCACACAAGTAAGTTGTTAAAATCAATTTTTGTCTTTTTGCCAGGAATTCAATTATAGAATTTTAAGTACGTGGTTTTCATATTTCGTTCGGAAGCATCGCATACGTAGATACACATTATTTTATTACTTTTGACTCTAGGATCGATGCTTTTGACTCATAACCTAATTTTTATCCTA
This sequence comes from Endotricha flammealis, assembly GCA_905163395.2. Lineage (NCBI taxonomy): Eukaryota > Metazoa > Arthropoda > Insecta > Lepidoptera > Pyralidae > Endotricha > Endotricha flammealis. Next base: position 9,486,423 of record LR990852.1, on the reverse strand, counting down.
TCATTCTTTATGTAAATTAATTGTATTCACATCTAAAAATTCATTAACTTTCATTCGACACGATAACGTTGTCGAGCATTTGGTGACGAGCGTTTTTAATTTATGCTTGTGACTTTTCAAGAAGATTTTAAAACTTATCCAAAAAATGAGTCTGTAAAGTTTTGTAAGTCGTTTAGAGAAAAATGTGTTAAAAACTTTAAGTAAGACTTAATTTGTAAAAGACTTTCAAGGGTAATAGAAACGTACATTTAACTATTCAAGTTATATTATTTTCAAATCTTCCGATCATAGAAATCACAAAATTCCATCACCTCGATAGAAAATATTTTACGAAAATTGAAGAGAAGAGGTCAGGACAAAAGGGAACGATAATTATTGAGTTTCACGACCAACTGATTTCTGAAAAGAACGAATCAGTTTCATTTGGACTTTTTCGAGAGTTTAATTGCGAGAAGCGACATAATGCGGTCATTAGTCATTGTAAGTAGATACTTGGGTTTTGGCACTCAGAAGACGCGTAGCTGGCGTCCAAAACTTCCATTTTTATTAACGATTCCTTCCCTTACAAACTCTCAAATAATATTAATCTTTATCTTTCTTATTTCATGTTTACAGTTTGTAATGATTAATGAAATTTGACTTGTTTTATTTTGCAATGTTAACGAATTCTATGAGCAACGGAGTTCAGAACAAACTAGTGCAATTGGATTTTTACAGCTTACGATGAATGAGATAACAGACACAACGCTAGATAACAGACACATAATTGGCTCACATGATTTAGGCGTACGAAATGAACACGGAACACGGCTTATACAGTTCGCGTTCGAAAAGAATATGAGCATTAGTAACAGCTTCTTCCCAAAAAAGTCAAATCGCCGTTGGACATGGATGTCACCTGGTAACTATAAAAATGAAATTGACTTTGTTTTGTCTTCACATAAGAGTATCATAACAAATATTAGTGTTTTTAATAAAATTAGATACAGCTCTGACCACAGACCCGTACGCGCAACAATTAAATTAAACTCCAAAATCTTACGTTCTAAATTATTTCAATATAAAACCAAATCGTTACAGAAAGAAAACATTCTCGATAATTACGAGAAGTTCAAGTTGGCACTTAGCAATAGTTTTAGTTTGTTGGAAGACAAAGCTACAGATGTCGACACACAGTACAACAATATTTTAAAATCAATAAATTCAGCAAGCAGAACAATACTAAAAGAAAACACAAAAATGTTATTAATTATATTATAAATTAACTAAACATATTAATATAAACAAATTATAATGAACCTAAAACTAAAAACCTTAAAAAATATAATAAAATAACTAAAATATATTATTAAAAGGAGTCCCTTTAGGCAAGGTTCCGAAGATACTGGCAGCGTTCCCCCTTTGAATAGCTAGACTAATTCTTTGTCCGAGGTTTTTATTATATACACAAAAATTTAGTCAACATTCAGGAGATCTCATAGAAGCTAGAGAATTTTACAAAAACTTTGATTACAATCAACACAAACTATTGGATAAACAGGTGAAACGTAGCATTCGTCGCGATATTAGGTGTCGCAACACGAACTAGTACAACGAACACTCATTCAAGACACCGGACTAAAATCAGCCAGAAATAACCTCACTAGTAAAAAGACTTTGATTACCAATCTCAAAGATAAAAACGGTAAAAAACAGACCAACCAGCATCAAATCTCACAAATCTGTACGGAGTTCCATAAGTCACTATATTCGGATTCCTCTAGAGTCTAGATGGATGGTATTGGTATAGAGTCTAGACCAATAGCATCCGGTGACTACTCATACAACATTTCCGTCCACCCCATAACAACTGGGGAGGTCAAGGTAGCTCTGAAGACTATGAAATATGAAGGAAGCCGAGGCCCAGACAATATAAATTCAGAAACGCTAAAGCTTGGAAAATAAATTTTAATACCTAAACTCACTCAACTATTCAATACCATATTTTTTACAGGAATCCTACCTCACAACCCCTGCCACTCCAATATAACGCTAATCTTTAAAAAAGGTGATAAGTCCGATATTAGTAACTACAGACCAATAAGTCTAGTATCACACATTTATAAATTATTTATTAAAATTATTCAAAACAGAATAGCCCCACAATTAGATGAACACCAACCGCCTGAATAAGCTGGATTCCGCCCCAACTACTCTACTACCGATCACCTCCATACGCTTAATCAAATAATCTAAAAACACACTGAATTTAAAAAAACCCTTATATTTGGCATTCATCGATTACTCAAAAGCATTCGACAGTATAAAACATTCGTCCCTGTTTACTTCCCTGCACAATCAGAACATAAATAATGTTTACATACAACTCCTAAAAAACATTTACTATAGCAGCACAGCTTCCGTTCAGATCCAAAAACCAGGACTCGCATATCGTGTAGATCGAGGTGTGAAGGCGGGCGACCTACTTTCCCCGCAACTCTTTACAAGCTGTCTAGAAGAAGTCTTCCTAAAACTGCCAATTCCATGGGAATATATGGGCATTGAGATCGGCGATCAAAGATTATCTAATCTTCGCTACGCTGACGACATTGTCCTGTTCGCACAATCAGCAGCGAATCTAGAGAAAATGCTCCAAGATCTTAGCACGGTAAGTCTTGAGGTTGGACTCGCGATGAACCGGTCAAAGACCAAACTTATGACTAACAGCACCAGAAATATGTCGAGGAATATATATATACCTGGGGCCCGATTCGAATAACATAATGTTTAATTTATTGTTTAAGTCCATAACAAATGTCAAAAACTATTCCCTGGTACACTATCGGCATTCTTTTGAGACACGATTGAGACACCATTGAGAGTCCATTGGTGCATTTGTGTTAGTAGAATCGGGCCCCTGGGCCAAATAGCGTCCTTCGATAACAGGCAAAATCGAGAAATCGAGCGTCGTACTGACAATGCATGGAAGAACTTCTGGTCCATGAAAGAGTAATGAAAGGTACCCTTCCACTTTCCCTTAAAAGAAAACTCCTCGACATTCTGCCTGTCATGACCTATGTTGCACAGATATGGACCTTCACAGAGGCTCAAAAGTCCAGGCTTAAGATCTACCAACGAGCTATAAAGAGCAGTATATTGGGCATACGTCTGATAGACAAGATGAGGAACGTTGAACTGCGCTCCCTCACACAAGTAAAAGACGTACGTGCAAAAACTGCCAACTTGAAGTGGATGTGGGCTGGCCATGTCTGCCGTATGCAGCCGGAAAGTTGGGAAAAAATATCAACTTTTTGGGTTCCGAACGAGCGACGAGGTAGAGGAAGACCGAGGAGGCGATGGCGGGACGATCTGGATGCTTTCTTAGACAGCTGGCCAGAAGTAGCTTTGGACCGTGACGAGTGGAGAAAGGAAGGGGAGGCCTTTGCCCAGCAGTGGGACACAAGACCTTCAGGCTAGGAAAAAAAAACGATGAGTGAGAACAGAAACGGCATTGTTAATAGTCATAATCAAATAATTTGTGAGCACTACATATTTACTTTTTAGGGTTCCGTAGTAAACTACAAGGAACCCTTTTAGTTTCGCCATGTCCGTGTGTATGTCTGTCCGCGGTCTAGCGCCTAGACGCTTAATGCTAGACAGCTGTAATTTTGTACGTATACACATATTATCTTATAATGCTAACAAAGTTTTGAAAAATATTTTTTTTTGGGGTGCCTCCCTTACATGTAAAGTGGAAATGAAAAATTTTTTTCGCGCCCACCTCAATTTGTTTGATTTCGTTAGATAGGTCTCTTCAAAACATTAAGGGTGTTGGAAGAGTTGGAATCCTTTTTTTCTAAATAAATACTTATTATACATAGAAAACATCCAAACCAAGGCAAACATACATGTTCATGCCCACAAATGTTTGCCTTGACCAGGATTCGAACTCGGAATTCGGAATAAAGGACCATTTCTAGCCAATCGACCACCATGCCTGTCAAAACTGTCCAATTCAAACTTAGTCAACAAGTTTCCAAAAAATGTGTGCGACAGTTTAACGTCATATTTAATTTATAGCTATATGAGCTGATGCCCATTAAAAATCACATTGTTTCCGTTCCCGGACTGATCTCCGGGAAAACCGTAAGAACACAACATGGCCGAGACCAATGCTATTTAGCTACGAAATTTCAAGCTAGTCCAGCCGTTACTGCGTGAAAGAGTAACAAACATACAAACTTTCGCCTTATAATATTAGTAAGATTATAATTTTAACAATGTTTCTTTTCAGATATAGAAAAAGTACTGATTAATAAGACTGAGTTAGATAACGTTATATATAAAAATGCGAAGGCGCTCAAGTCTATAGGTTTGGAAGCACTCATGGATTTACACGACCAATTGAGCAAGACAATACACTGTTATTCGACCAAGCACGACCGGACGAGGTTGCCTCAAGAGATGCACATTATAGTCAATAGGTATATGCATTATGCGAAGAAATGAATGTGAAATAATATGTTATCAAATACTAGCTGACCCGGCAAACTTTGTTCCGCCTTAGAGGCACTACCCTACCCTACCCCTACCCTACCCCTACCCCTACCCCTACCCTACCCTACCCCAACCCTACCCTACCCTACCCTACCCTATCCCTACCCTACCCCTAGCCTACCCTACCCCTACCCTACCCCACCCTACCCTACCCTACCCTACACCTACCCTACCCCTACCCCACCCCTACCCTACCCTACCCCTACCCTACCCCTACCCTACTCCTACCCTACCCCTACCCTACCCCTACCGTTTTAAGATGTATTCTGCTATTCGGGACGGAAACAAATCCAACAAATCAAAAACCATGGCAATCGGTCCAGCCGTTCTCGAGTTATAAGTGTTGTAACAAACACGACTTTCTTTTATATATATAGAAGATTTGTGGATATCGATTTAGGAAGACGCCGGTTCCCATGGGAATATGTCATTTAAGGCTCAATATTCTACTCAATAATCATCATATAAATTACTAGTGAAACCCGCGCAACTTTGTTTGCGTGTATTTATTTATGCACAGTAGCGCTATCTATATCAGACTTAATTAAATCCTACGAGAATCGCGTACTTTTCGTAATAAAAGTACCCTATGTGTTATTCCAGGTATCAGCTATTCACATACCAAATATCATAAATATTGGCACAGCCATTTGAGCGTGAAGAAGTAACAAACATACATAACTTTCGCCTTTATAATATTAGTAGGGTAAATAGTAGCGCTTTTCGTATTTCTGACAAATGTAAGTTTATAGGAAAATGCATTTTTGTCACAAATACAAAGAGAATCGCTACTATTCATAATTTATATTATACACGTGTTTCGTCTTCTTTCGATTAGTAAGTTAGCATTTAAACACAATGTAGCACAAAAAATGTGTGCGACAGTTTAACGTCATATTTAATTTTATAGCTAAATGAGCTGATGCCCATTAAAAATCCCATTGTTTCCGTTCCCGGACTGATCTCCGGGAAAACCGTAGGAACACAACATGGCCGAGACCAATGCTATTTAGCTACGAAATTTCAAGCTAGTCCAGCCGTTACTGCGTGAAAGAGTAACAAACATACAAACTTTCGCCTTTATAATATTAGTAAGATTATAATTTTAACAATGTTTCTTTTCAGATATAGAAAAAGTACTGATTAATAAGACTGAGTTAGATAACGTTATATATAAAAATGCGAAGGCGCTCAAGTCTATAGGTTTGGAAGCACTCATGGATTTACACGACCAATTGAGCAAGACAATACTTTGTTATTCGACCAAGCACGACCGGACGAGGTTGCCTCAAGAGATGCACATTATAGTCAATAGGTATATGCATTATGCGAAGAAATGAATGTGAAATAATATGTTATCAAATACTAGCTGACCCGGCAAACTTTGTTCCGCCTTAGAGGCACTACCCTACCCTACCCCTACCCTACCCCTACCCCTACCCCTACCCTACCCTACCCTACCCTATCCCTACCCTACCCTACCCCTACCCTACCCTACCCCTACCCATACCCCTACCCCTACCCTACCCTACCCCACCCCTACCCTACCCTACCCTACCCTACCCCTACCCTACCCTACCCCTACCCTACCCCTACCCTACCCCACCCTACCCTACCCTACCCTACACCTACCCTACCCCTACCCCACCCCTACCCTACCCTACCCCTAGTTGAGGTCGACGGGCTAACTACCCAAATTGAAAATAACGCACCAAGTGCCCAAGAACCTATCGTCATCCTAGAGGACAGTAGCGATATCTTGGATATTTTAGGAGACGACCCTTCAATTACAATAGAATACGGGCCTGATATAAACAAGGAGGTCGCAACGAGATTTGCGCACCTTTCAACGTGTGGACTGAATAAAGATGTCCGCAAGGACTTATTGAAAACCCATCTAGTGCCAAGAAATTGCACAGATATTTCAGCTCCTCGTATGAATGCTGAAATTAAAAGTGCCCTTAATGAACAAGTCGTTAAAAGGGACAAGGCCATCGAAACAAGACAAAAACAGATGGCTGCAGGCATTTCTTTGCTTGCAAAAATTATGTCGGAGCAGCTCAATGCTCCAGATAAAAATAATACTCTTATTAAAGAGCTCATGGACGTTGGCCGATTATTTTGTGACTTACAGCACGCAGAATCGGAAACCAGACGCAGTTTTGCGTTGTATACCGAACGGTAAGATGTTAAGAAAGACCTAAAAGAACAATTGTCCCTCACAAAAATAAGCAATTATTTATTTGGAGACAACTTGGCTGATGCTCTGAAGGCAGCAAAGGCTGTTTCTAAGTCAGGTTCTGATCTCAGGCGAGTTGAACCTAAGCAGCACTCACAAGCAAAAGCTTCGACTGCTGCCTCTTCGAGCAACCGTTTAAACTACAGGGCGAGGCCCGCTGCCCGCAGACAGCCGACGGGCCCACCGCCCCTACGCCCCCAGCTGCCTGCTGCCGGTCCGAGCGCGCCGCCTCGCGGGAACTCGTCGTACGCTTACACGCCGCGGCACAAACAAATGCGCCGCCAATGAACCATGTAAGTTATGCTGGAAGGCTAAGCCTTTTTTATAAACAATGGTCATTACTAACGAACGACTGCACCGTCTTATCATGGATAAACGGTTATCGCATAATTTTTAATCAGCCTGTATATCAAAATAGTATACCGCCGCCAAATGTTTTTAGTAAATCTGAAGAACACCATATAATAGATACCATTCGAGATCTATTATCTATCGGAGCATTCTCTGAATGTACTCCCTGTCCTGGCCAATATATTTCAAGTGTTTTCCTAGTACCGAAACCGAACGGTAAGATGAGATTCATTTTGAATTTGAAAAGGCTGAATAAATTCATTAAAACCGATCATTTTAAGCTGGAAGATATTCGCACAGTCTTAAAATTGATAACCAACGAATCTTTTACAGCCACTTTAGATTTAAAGGATGCCTATTTTTTGATTAAAATTCATCCAGAATCACGAAAATATCTCCGATTTATGATAGATAACAAATTGTACGAATTTAACGTCCTACCATTCGGTCTCTGTACAGCACCGTTTGTTTTTACAAAAATTATGAAACCGGTTATAAAATTATTAAGGTCTTGTGGCTTTATTTTGTCAGTGTATTTGGACGATATATTCTTAGCTGGTAACTCACATCACGAATGTCTAGAGAATGTTAAAACAACTCAAACTCTGTTAGAATCTGTGGGTTTCGTTATTAAAGAAGAAAATAGTGCTATTAGAATCTGTGGGTTTCGTTATTAAAGAAGAAAATAGTGCTAAATCGCCGTCAAAAATTTGCAAATATCTTGGTAACATAGTAGATACCCACAAATGGCAAATAAGTCTGCCACCAGAGAAAAGATCTCGTATTAAATTAGTACTCCGAAATGTCAAAAGTTCAAGTCGCCCGTTTGTTAGGACTGCTTATATCAGCCTGCCCAGCTGTTGAATATGGCTGGCTTTACACAAAGGAGCTGGAACGCTGTAAGTTTTTGAACTTACAGGGCACTGAAAACTATGACAAATACATGACGATACCAAAACAGCTAATACCAGATTTAGACTGGTGGATCCATGCTGTCGACAACTCTGTGCATAGAATCAGGAATGATTTGTGTTCATTAGAAATCTTTTCTGACGCTTCAACAACGGGGTGGGGCTCTGCGTGTAACGGACAGTCCGCTAACGGTCGTTGGTCTGATAGTGAGGCCTTATTACATATAAATCAACTTGAACTCTTAGCAGCCTTCTTTTCATTAAAAGTGTTTGCCAAAAATCATTATCACTGCCAGATTTTACTTAGAATCGATAACACGACTGCCGTAAGCTATATCAACAGAATGGGTGGTGTTAAATACCCACATTTGAATATTATCACAAAAAACATATGGCAGTGGTGTGAAGCTCGCAAGATATTAACTGTTGCGTCCTATATTAAATCAAAGGACAATACAATTGCAGATAAAGAATCAAGGCGACATCATCCATGTCGAATGGGAGTTAACGGATGCTGGCTTCTTAAAATTATTAGGAAATCTCTCAGTTGTCCCACAAATAGATTTATTCGCTTCACGAATAAATAAAAAGTGTGATATCTATGTCTCTTGGCATAAAATCGATGCATTCACATTGAATTGGTCGGAATATACGTTTTACGCTTTTCCTCCTGTAGCAGTTATTCTTAAATCCATAAGAAAAATCATACTAGATCAGGCTGAAGGAATCATGGTTGTGCCAGATTGGCCGACACAGCCTTGGTATCCATTATTTATGAAGTTACTTGTATCAGATTTAGTAAAACTAAACTCTAATGAATTTGTTATACCCATTTCCAGTCGGAACATTCAGTCCAATCTTACCCTGGTTGCCGGGGTATTGTCAGGACGGCGCTGCAACAACGATTTATCCCAACTTCCGCTTTGGACATAGTGATGGCGTCATTATCAGAAAACACCTTGAAACAGTACGACGTCTGTTTCAAGCGTTAGTATGTTTTTTGTAATAAAAATAAAATTAATATGTATGGCCCATCCATACCAGTTATTATAGAATTTCTTACTGAAATTTATAACGATGGTGCCCAATATGGCACAATTAATAGCCACAGGTCCGCACTTTCCCTAATTGCGGGAAATATATCAGACGACGACCGGCTCGCTAGATTTTGTAAAGGTGTTTACAAGTTAAGACCCCCATTGCCACGACATAACGCTACATGGGATGCCATAGGGTAGGGGTAGGGTAGGGTAGGGATAGGGTAGGGTAGGGATAGGGTAGGGTAGGGTAGGGGTGGGGTGGGGTGGGGTAGGGTAGGGTAGGGGTAGGGGTGGGGTGGGGTAGTTCCTCTAAGGCGGAACAAAGTTGGCCGGGTCAGCTAGTATTTGATAAAATATTATTTCACATTCATTTCTTCGCATAATGCATATACCTATTGACTATAATGTGCATCTCTTGAGGCAACCTCGTCCGCTCGTGCTTGGTCGAATAACAGTGTATTGTCTTGCTCAATAGGCTATTTGACACTATTAAAAATATGCTACGAAATGTGGTCATCCTATTAGGTAATAACATAAAAACACATATTTATCTCTGTTATATCCAAAAATATTTATAGATTTTTCAAAATAAACATAATAAATCCAAATTATTTTTTAAATTTCTTCAGCCACAAGAACGCTTGTGATTGGCTAGGCCTCGCGTGACGTCACACGCAAGTCAACATTATTCATTGTTACGACATTTTGTGATTTTATCATTTTATCTATTACTATTCGAGTATCATCAAAGTGATCTTCACACATAAAAACATTTGTATGAGATAAAATGCTGTTTGGGTCTCTTCGAGCTAACACAGAAACAAACAGTTTTTGTGGAGTTTTTATAGAAGTATTTGTACATTGTGGCACAATTACACCATTTATAAACCATTTTTTCCAGTAAAATAACAGAAAAAATATTCTAAACACGCTGAATGTACACTTTGGTACAAGTTTACTTGCCTGTGACGTCACGGCGTCCGCCATTACAGAAAAAGCGTTTTTAGCGCGAATATTGTAATTTAAATTTTAAACCGATATTTTACGGAAAATACTGCAAATTTCGCAGAAATATACATGTGGTGTATTAATCATATACCAACGAATAATTTAAAACAGTTTTTCAAAATCAGTCAAATAGCCTATTGGTCGTGTAAATCCATGAGTGCTTCCAAACCTATAGACTTGAGCGCCTTCGCATTTTTATATATAACGTTATCTAACTCAGTCTTATTAATCAGTACTTTTTCTATATCTGAAAAGAAACATTGTTAAAATTATAATCTTACTAATATTATAAGGCGAAAGTTTGTATGTTTGTTACTCTATCACGCAGTAACGGCTGGACTAGCTTGAAATTTCGTAGCTAAATAGCATTGGTCTCGGCCATGTTGTGTTCCTACGGTTTTCCCGGAGATCAGTCCGGGAACGGAAACAATGGGATTTTTAATGGGCATCAGCTCATTTAGCTATAAAATTAAATATGACGTTAAACTGTCGCACACATTTTTTGTGCTACATTGTGTTTAAATGCTAACTTACTAATCGAAAGAAGACGAAACACGTGTATAATATAAATTATGAATAGTAACGATTCTCTTTGTATTTGTGACAAAAATGCATTTTCCTATAAACTTACATTTGTCAGAAATACGAAAAGCGCTACTATTTACCCTACTAATATTATAAAGGCGAAAGTTATGTATGTTTGTTACTTCTTCACGCTCAAATGGCTGTGCCAATATTTATGATATTTGGTATGTGAATAGCTAATACCTGGATTAACACATAGGGTACTTTTATTATGAAAAGTACGCGATTCTCGTAGGATTTAATTAAGTCTGATATACACTGGGCGTCAAAAATAAGTAGTACAGTTTTAAAATTGCAATATCTCCTAAACTGCAGAAGCTAGACCTTTGAAATAAAAAAAAGTTAAAAGACAATTTAATTTCATTTAATAAAAACTTCATGCATAATATCATTTTTTAAAGATTGACTGAAAAAAACTTAATAAATAAAAACACAATTTTTTTTGAACTGTTGGCTTGTACTTTTGTTTTTTATTGTTTTCTTTATTGCTGATAAATCAATTGCAATTCAAAAGCAAATGTGTCTTCAGCGAGTAAACTTTACTAATCATGCCTCTTTCACCAGAAGAATGTGCAAGAATCATAACTTTTCTCGAAGTAGGCATCAGTATGCGTCGTACTGCAAGAACGGTGGGTGTAACTCTAAGAACGATCCAGCAAGTAAAGCGAAGATACGAAGAGACTGGAAACCATCTAAGGAGACCAAGTAATGGCAGACCCAGGTGCACTAGTACCCGAGAAGACCGCTTAATTGTCTCTACTGTGTTAAGAAATCGTCACCTTAATGCAGTTGAGGTCCAGCAACAGCTTCTTCAGACCCGAAGAGACTACGTTAGTGAGAGTACAGTGAGGAGAAGACATGCTGAAGCCAACCTGAAGTCGTACAGGCCAGCAAATGGCCCCAAACTTGAGACAGGGCATCGAGTAGTAAGACTACGCTACGCGCGTCAACACGTACAATGGGGCGAAGAAGAATGGACAAGAGTTTTGTTCACAGATGAGTCTCGGTTTTCTTTATTCACTTCCGATGGAAGGTGGAGAGTATACAGGCGACCTGGTGAGCGATACATTCAAGGTTGCATCTCGGAAAGAGTTCAATACGGCGGGGGCTCTGTACACGTATGGGCTGGCATCTCTTCAGAGGGTCGCACAGAGCTAGTGGTCATAGAAAATGGCACTCTGACTGGTGAAAGATATGCATTAGAGATCTTTAACGAGTATGCAGGGCCATATTTAGCAAATATGGGTGATGGAGCTATACTAATGCATGATAACGCCCGGCCACACACCGCTCATCTCGTACAAGAGTACATTCAGGAGGTTGGAATCAGCTTGATGGCTTGGCCATCAAGAAGCCCAGATCTTAACCCGATTGAACACGCCTGGGATGAGCTTGGGAGGCTAGTCAGAAGACTCAGACCACCCCCCGCCACCCTCAGGGCTCTAAAACAGGCCCTGATAGAAGAATGGGTGAATATTCCCCAACACCGCCTCCGAAACTTAGTGTTCAGCATGCCAAACCGGCTCCAAGCTGTCATCAGAGCCCGAGGCGGCAACACAAGTTACTAAAGTGGGAACAAGGCCCAAAACGTAAAAATTAAGTTCTTGATAGTTCCTTCAAAATGGTTAGCTTTTTAGTTTTTTCCTAATTTTCAGTGTAAAACTTTACTAATGCTAAATAAAGTATTATTTTTAGAAAAATTTGTTAAATTTGCTATAAAATAACTTTTATTTCAAAACTCTAACTTCTATAGTTTAAGAGTAATTGCAATTTTAAAACTGTACTACTTATTTTAGATAGATGTTCGTAGATAGCGCTACTGTGCATAAATAAATACACGCAAACAAAGTTGCGCGGGTTTCACTAGTAATTTATATGATGATTATTGAGTAGAATATTGAGCCTTAAATGACATATTCCCATGGGAACCGGCGTCTTCCTAAATCGATATCCACAAATCTTCTATATATATAAAAGAAAGTCGTGTTTGTTACAACACTTATAACTCGAGAACGGCTGGACCGATTGCCATGGTTTTTGATTTGTTGGATTTGTTTCCGTCCCGAATAGCAGAATACATCTTAAAACGGTAGGGTAGGAGTAGGGTAGGGTAGGGGTGGGGTAGGGGTAGGGTAGGTGTAGGGTAGGGTAGGGTAGGGTGGGGTAGGGTAGGGGTAGGGTAGGGAAGGGGTAGGGTAGGGTAGGGATAGGGTAGGGTAGGGGTGGGGTGGGGTAGGGTAGGGTAGGGGTAGGGGTAGGGTAAGGGTAGGGTAGTGCCTCTAAGGCGGAACAAAGTTTGCCGGGTCAGCTAGTATTTGATAACATACAATTTCACATTCATTTCTTTGCATAATGCATATACCCTATTGACTATAATGTGCATCTCTTGAGGCAACCTCGTCCGGTCGTGCTTGGTCGAATAACAGTGTATTGTCTTGCTCAATTGGTCGTGTAAATCCATGAGTGCTTCCAAACCTATAGACTTGAGCGCCTTCGCATTTTTATATATAACGTTATCTAACTCAGTCTTATTAATCAGTACTTTTTCTATATCTGAAAAGAAACATTGTTAAAATTATAATCTTACTAATATTATAAAGGCGAAAGTTTGTATGTTTGTTACTCTTTCACGCAGTAACGGCTGGACTAGCTTGAAATTTCGTAGCTAAATAGCATTGGTCTCGGCCATGTTGTGTTCCTACGGTTTTCCCGGAGATCAGTCCGGGAACGGAAACAATGGGATTTTTAATGGGCATCAGCTCATTTAGCTATAAAATTAAATATGACGTTAAACTGTCGCACACATTTTTTGGAAACTTGTTGACTAAGTTTGAATTGGACAGTTTTGACAGGCATGGTGGTCGATTGGCTAGAAATGGTCCTTTATTCCGAATTCCGGGTTCGAATCCTGGTCAAGGCAAACATTTGTGGGCATGAACATGTATGTTTGCCTTGGTTTGGATGTTTTCTATGTATAATAAGTATTTATTTAGAAAAAAAAGGATTTATTTGGATTTATCAGCAAGCTAATACCCATAGTACAAGTCTAGTCGCTTGGTTTGGGACTAGATGGCGTTGTGTGATACGTCCAAGATTTTTTTATTTATTTTATTTTTAGTTTGTGCAAGGACAAGATTTAAACTTATTGCTTAGTTATATTCAATTACGAAATACACACCCGAAATATCATGTCCAGAATTTCTTTTCTTTGGCGACGCTTTTGTTGGACTCTTTTCCGATGACTTTGTTGGACTGTAAAGCATACGTAAAAATATTTAATTAATACAAACTTTATAAGTAACTAGCACCCCGTCCCAGCTTCGCAAAGGGTTTACTAACGGAACCCTATTTAAAAAAAATATATATATTATAGTCTATGTTAACGTAACTTCCCAACGGCGAAAGATTTTTTGGATTCAGTCCAGTACTTTTGAATTTATTCGTTACAATCAAAAATACAAATTACAAGTTAAAAAACAATGTCTCGGCTATGTTGTGTTCCTACTGTGAGTAAGGTCTCCAGAGCTCCACTTGGGGGGGTTGGGAGGGTTGGCAACGCGTGAGTGATACCCCGGTATTGCAAGCGTCTATAGGCTACGGTGACGGTACGCTTACCATTTTGTGCAAGTTTTTGACATTTGTTATGGACTTAAACACTAACATAATGTTTAACTTATTGTTCAAAAACGATTCCACTGATACACTATCGGCATTCTTGGGAGACAAGATTAAGACACCATTAAGAGTCCATTGGTGCATTTGTGTTAGTAGAATCGGGCCCCTGGCCGGTCGTATGCTTGTTTGCTTTTGTGGCATAAAGAACGTACCTTTCCAGCACGTGGTTATTAGCCGGTTGCGCAGTGATATTGAAGACGGCGTCGGCCTCGTCCGGCGGCCGGCGCAGCGGCGCGTCGTCGTCGGACGCCGACGTCGACATCGCGTCGCCGTTGGGCAGCGGCGTCGACGTGATCGGCTTGTTCTCCTTCGACTCCTCGTCACAGTGGCGCCTAAACGTGGTAATTTTTATTGGTCTAGCTTTGCTTCTTGGTAGTATTAGTGGTTGTGGTTGTGCTTTTGTTATAATTTTGTAAAAAGGTTTTTTTTTATTTTATTTTTTGGTTGCAATAGCAGCTAAAGTGTACAAAAAAGGAGGAGCACCTCAAATAATTGTATTTTTACCGACGACGGTTCAGAAATAATTTTTTTTGGGTACCCTCAAATAAAAAAATTAAAAAAATATTGTTCTTGTAATATTTTTAGATTATTATAGGCGATAAATACACATTGTTTTTACTATGAGTACACTTTAGTTCCCTCATAACGTTTTTTTCTTTTAGTTTTGTTTGTTTTATTTTAAGTTTATACTTATTTTGTTAGCAACCTTAACGTTTGGTAGTGTATTTATTTGTGACAAAACGGAGTATTTTTTTTTTCTTTATATATTTGTTTTTTAAATTTCACACCTCACTCAAATAGGGTTATTCTGATTGCTATAATTTTACCTAAAATGTCATATCCGGTAAGGTTCTTGTCTTTGCAAAAAACCGAATTGGAATACGAGGTCGCAATTAGAGGTACCGTACCTGCTAGTACAGTAGAGGAGTTGCGTAAGCAGATAGCAAATTTGGGTCCTCAGTTTCCTTCGAATGATATTTTGGAGAGTAGTCTCTCATTATCCGACGATCTTTCCGGTATTGGTATCGTTCTTGGTAAGATTAAACTTAATTTAGAATCTTCCTATGTGTTAAGAACGGAAAACTTTTTACATCATTTATACCACCGCCTTAATAGGTTGTACACTGATGAGGATACTAAACCCGATATCAAAGTTTTAGTTGATAAGTTTTCAGAGCAGTTTAGATATTATTTCGATCTACTTAATTCCGTTAAAGATACTGGCATTGATCAGCTAATTTCCCCTACAATAAATGAAGCGGCAACTAGTGCTCCGTTTAGTATCACGGTTTCTTGCGACCGCAGCAAAACCATTGATATTGGGAAACTTAGATATGATGGCAAAACGTGCGTGCGTGCTTTTATAGAACGGTTTAGGGAATTTTGTGAGGCCAGGGATATAGCAGACTCAAAAATACTGTCGTACGCTACGGAAATATTTACGGGGGATGCTATCCACTGGTATAGGAGTGTCAGGGATAGTGTCGAATTGGAATGAGCTTGTCGAGTTACTTAAACAAGATTTTGATCAACCCGATTACGACTATAAGTTGCGTCAAGAAATACATTTAAGAACTCAGGGCGAGAAAGAGGGTATCGTGGTTTATTTGGCGATAATGTCAGGACTTTTTTCAAGGCTTTCTACACCACCTTCAGAGGCAGAAAAGCTTGAAATCCTATTTCATAATATTCGTCCATGCTACGCGGCTGCGTTGGTATCGGTGTCGGATATTAAAGACATTAACAGCTTACGTCAGATATGCTGTAATTTCGAAAGAATTCAGGCACGTGTTGCTCAATTTCGCGAACCCACTGGCCCGACTCCCGACACCTTGGCTCCTGATTTCTCTTATATAGGTCCTAATAATAAATTTAATAAAACCTTTCAAAATACAAAATAATAATTCTTGTACTAATAAATATAATAATAATCATTCCACCCCCTATCGTAACAATAATGTTGATACTAATAACCAAAACTATGTACATGCATTACAAGTTGAGGAAAAGAAACCGAAGTTTTGCCTTAGGTGTCGTGTGGACACTCATAACTTAAGACAATGTCCGGCACCCAAGGATAAAATTGTGTGTTTTGTATGCGGATATGAGGGAGTTAAAACACCGCAGTGTCCGAACTGCTCCAAGGGTCAGTCAAGTATGCAAAAAAACTAGTTAAGCAGAATTGTGTCAGAAATCATAATAAATTTGATTCTGAGGACTGGACTAATTGGTTAAAGTTCGTCTCAATATATTCTAGTACGTACAAAGTCGATACAATTCTGCAAAATAAACCTCAAAATGATTTCAGACCATATGTCAATGTTAAAATCAATGATATAACTATAGCTGGTCTTTTGGATTCTGGCTCGGCCGTCACTATTGTTGGTGATAACTTTCATGAACTTTTAGAACAAACAGGGGGTCGAAACAATCAAGGATAATTTTATAACGGTCTGCGCTGCTGGTGGACAGGTATTAAAAAGTTCTGGGTACATGGATTTGCCTATAACTTTTGATGGTAATACTTATATTATTACAGTACACTGCATTCCTGAAATTGCTTCAAGTCTCATATTAGGCATTGATTTCTGGAGTAAATTTAAAATTTGTCCTAAATATTTAAATTCAATTTCTGTCGGGTTTCTTCATCCTGATGTTGATAAAGTTACTCCTACCTTTGTTCATAGCTATGACAATTTAGATTATAAAGAAAAAGCCATAGCAGATAATACTATTTCTCAGTTTACGTCTATCTCCATAGAATCAAAAGGCTTAAGTAAAACGCCTTTAATCGAGCATCGTATCGACACAGGTAACACCCAACCTATACGACAGCGCTATTATCGTATGTCACCTGAAAAACTTCGTATTTGATTTGGATGTTGTTGAACCTTGTGAAAGTGCCTGGTCCTCTCCGGTCTTACTAGTAGAAAAAAAGAATGGACAACCTAGGTTTTGCTTAGACAGCAGGAAGTTAAATGCAGTCACTAAACGCGACGCCTACAGTTTGCCCTATATCTCGGAGATTTTAGACAATCTCCGTGATGCCCGTTATTTGTCTAGCATCGATTTGTCTAAGGCATTTTGGCAAATACCTATCGCGAACGAGGATAGGGACAAAACTGCTTTTTACATACCTGGTAAAGGTACTTTACGTTTTAAGCGTACAGCTTTCGGGTTAACTAATGCACCTGCCACTCAACAACGCTTAGTAGACTTTCTGTTTGCTGAGTTTGAGTTGAAGGTGTTTGCTTATCTCGACGATATAATTATCATCTCTGACGATTTTAGCAGTCATGTCACTCTGTTAGGCAAGGTTCTCGAGAAACTCAAGGGTGCAAATCTCACAATTAATTTAGAAAAATGTAAATTCTTTCGTAGTGAATTGAAATATTTAGGTTACGTAGTAGATGGCAATTTTTATTATTATAGGGTGGGACGCCTGCGGGGCACAGGCGGTTGTTCAAGTCGCTATGTGGACTCATTACACCCTATAGTAGATGGCAATGGTTTAAGAACTGATCCCGAAAAGGTGAAGGCGATTTTGGAATACCCAACACCTACTTGTTCTAAAGACCTCAAACGTTTTCTTGGTACCGCCACCTGGTACCGGCGGTTTGTTCCTAATTTTAGCACTATAGCCGGTCCCCTGAACGCATTGACTTCAACAAAAAAGGGTGCTCCACCATTTAAGTGGACGTTAGAAGCTGAAAGTGCATTTTGTAAACTGAAGAATTGTTTAGTCTCTGCGCCAGTTCTTTCTTGTCCTGATTTTACGAAACCATTCGAGGTCCATACCGATGCGAGTAATTATGGAGTGGGAGCTATGCTTACTCAAGTCGTGGATGGTAAGGAACATCCGGTGGCTTATATGAGCAGGTCCCTGTCGGCAGCTGAGAGAAATTATGGTATTACCGAACGTGAAACTCTAGCTGTCATTGTAGCCTTGGAGCACTGGAGGTGTTACTTAGAAAATGGGAAACGATTCATTGTCTATACTGATCACAGTGCGTTAAGATGATTTCTTTCTCTAAGTAACCCTACTGGCAGGTTAGCTCGTTGGGGTGTTCGATTGTCGGTTTTTGATTTCGACCTCAAACATCGACGTGGGTGCGACAATATTATCCCTGATGCACTTTCTAGAGCTGTGCCAATAGGCTCGATTTCATCGCAATTCCCAGGTACTGGGGATATTTGGTATAAAAATATTTTTAACGGTTGTCTGAAAAAACCTGAAAATTATAAAAAAAAATTGATAAAAAATAATACTCTTTATAGATTATCCAAAAATAAGCATGAACTCACTTCCGAGTTTTCATGGAAGGAAGTAGTACCCACTGAAAAGCGCGAGAGGATTATAAATGAAAATCATTCTGAACCCATGTCAGGTCATTTAGGCATTTTTAAAACGTACCGGCGCCTAGCCTTACGCTATTTCTGGCCAGGCATGCATCGGGACGTTGTTAAGTTTATAAGTTCTTGTGAAAAGTGTTTGTCGTATAAAGCTCAAAATCATATGACCTTGGGTGAAATGGGTCGTCCTAAACAATATTCTCGCCCATTCCAAATGTTGTCGATAGATTTAATGGGTCCGTTGCCTATAACCCGTAAGCAAAACAGCTACATTTTAGTTGTTACCTGTTGCTTCTCGAAGTATTGTCTAGTTTTTCCTATACGTAATGCAACTTCTATGATAATCACAAAGATTTTAGAAGAATCCGTTTTTCTTATTCACGGAATACCACAGACTGTTTTAATGGACAATGGGACGCAATTTGTTAGTAATATCAGCAGCGCTTTATTTTCCAAATATAAGATTCCCAATGTTTTCTTCACTCCAAAATATACCCCACAGATAAACACCGTAGAGCGTTACAATAGGACAATTATCACATGCCTGTCTACATATGTAGATAATGATCACAGAACTTGGGATATTTTCATCCCAAAGGTTCAATTTGCCATTAATAACTCTGTCAACGAATCGACTGGTTTCACTCCCTCATTTTTAGTTTACGGCAGAGAACTGGTCACATGCGGTACTCACTACACGGATAACGACTTAGGAGATGAGATCTTATTTTTGCCCCGTGATATTTATGCAGAGAATTTAGGCAACCTCGCGTTTGTATTCGACGAGGTTCAGAGTAAACTTTGGCAAGCTCATTCGCGGAACATGGCTCACTATAATCTGCGTCGCAAACCTGTCGAGTTCAAGGTTGGCGACGTGGTAATGAAACGTGCTTACGTCTTGAGCGATAAGGATAAACGTTGCTCAAAGAAATTAGCTCCAAAATTCCTAAAATGTCGCATTGTTGGCAAAGTCAGTAGTAAAGAATCTAATTGATCAATATGTAAGTAAGTATAGAGGAGAGAGAGACTGAAGAAGTATCAGTCAACGCTTCTAGTGTCAGGAACACAGTGATAGAAGCTGTAGCCTCAGTAACCAACATCAATATCTTCTCTTAGAAATAAAAACCAAGAAGATACATCAATTCCCATGCCGTTCCCGTCAGGGCCCATGTACATCAGCAATAAATCAACAAATTATTCTTACGCCTATAATGAAAAAAAAAACCGGGCAAGTGCGTGTACGTTTTGCTTGCTTTCAGACGAGTGCAATATAAAATACCAGTATAGTCCAGTGTTCCCGAAACGCTGAAGACCGCAACGAGTAGAGGCGCATCACGAGGGCTATCCAAAGACACCATCATGAAACCACGACCACTCTGACAAGTGTGAACGACTGAGGAGGAGAGACGAGACGAGACCCTGGACGGACGGACATACGGACAGGCGAAATTATAAGGCTACCTTGATAATTTACTACAGAACTCTAAAAATAATACTATGTAACAAGTGTTGACAACAAAACCTCTCACACCTGAACCGTGGCATGGACTAGGCTTCTTTTAATCCTGAATACCGAAATTGCGGCCGGAATGAAACGTCATTTAATTCGTGTCCAAACCACTCCATTTAATTGCGCACTTGAAACTTTAAATTTTATGCTTTTAGCTGGCTACAATTTGCGTAATAATAAAATGAGTTCAAGTTAGTATCTTTTACGTTTTTATTTTTATGGACTTCGTTCATCTTACTGTTGATTATTCTTATTCTTGATTAACTAGGAACGTAGATGTCCTGATGATGTGCTTATAGAGAATGCCGATAGGCTTTTAAAAACTAATGTTAAAATATAACCTTCCTTTTAGCTATAGTTACGCGATTTCGAAATATGCGATTGCGAAACATTACTTCTTGTAAGTTTTTCACAAAATTTATCTTTACCATCGAACAAGGGACATTAAAAAATATCATCTTAATTCCAAAAATATGAAAATGGTGACGGGTACTTTGACTTGAACTAGTAGTTCTGTTAAAAAGCGGGTCGTTATCCACTTGGGTCGTGACTACATATTGGTAATACTACTTGATCGGAATTTTGGGCGGCGAGAATTTCCCAACGTATATTAAACTTGGGATAGAGGATTGCTACTTTATTTTTGCATTCCAAGTAGTTTACGTTCTCATATTATAAACGCTTGCTGGTTGGAAAATCATATAAATAATGCTAGTTTTCCAATAATAGAAAAATGCTAGTTCAAACTTATGATAAAAATATTTTAAAAGTATTTCTGTATTTATTAATAGAGTCTAGCCATTTATAATTCGCAAGCAGTCATTTTCAAGTCACTAAACCATCAAATGGTTGAACATTGAAGACTAATAGAAACGTAACCATCTTCAGTCAATAACTACTATTCAGAAAGGATTCCGACAAATAAAAAGTGTGGAAGGGCAGGGGATCGAGAACTCAATTAAGGTGGACAATGAACTCTATTGTCCACCCACTTGGCATAACTATCCAATTGCACGTCCCTGGGTTCGCTGATAGATAGACTAATAACGCCTTCATTCATTTTCTTGTAGGATGTTTACAAGCAGATATAAAAAATAAAAATAAAAATAACAATTAGGTAATTACTATTGTTTCGAGGAATATTACACGGAAACTTTAAACCCATAAATAAATCAGTTTCTTTATGCCCTATTAACCATGTTTGATGTTCATACGTAAAGTAGCAGACATCATGGAGAAAACGAAGTAGAGTTATACCTATATTTAGCGTACTTTATAATGAATATAAGATAAGTAGTAATCTGACGTCTGAACTGGTGGTAGAAAATAAAAGTGCCGATTAGAAAGGGCTTAAATAGGCCTATTTGAAATAGTAAAGTAAAATAATGCGTTGTTGCAGGTTTTACATAAAGCCAATTATGAAACGATTACTTAATAGTAAACTTAAAAAGCTTGACTGGTCTACAGTATAGGTAGGGACGATGCGTACAATATGCTAAAACTTTTTTACGACGTACTGAACGATATAATAACATTATTATTTAATAAAAATATACTATTAAAAAGAAAGCTCTAGAAGCTCGATGGCGTCGCTGTGTGTCGCACTCTAATATGAACACGCAAGTTAAACGACGTCGACCCTAGCCAGCGTTTGGATGGGTTTCGTTATCTCGAGCTTCTCCGTGCTTCGGAGGGCACGTTTAGCCGTCGGTCCCGGCTGTTGTCGATCGATGACAGTCGTTACACCAAGTCGGTGGCCTTAGGGCGGTTTGAAAACACCGGCCTCTGTCAATCCGCATTGGCGCAGCGTGGCAGAGTACGCTCTAATCACCTTCGATTGAAGGGAGACCGTATCCTAGCAGTGGGATGATGATCTTCTTCTTCTTCTTCTTTCAGCCTGTCATCACCCATTGTTGGCTAAGGCCTCTTCATGGGCTTTCCATAAGGGTCTTGTTCTGGCAGTGCGCATCCAGGATTTTCCTGCCACTTTGGCGATGTCATCAGCCCAGCGCATGGGCTGCCTCCCTATCTTCCGACGACCGGGATGATGATATATGATGATTAAAAAGAAACAAAAGTATTTGTTATTAACTAGCCATCAGGGTGGAAGTAAATACCTACTTTTTGATACTTTATTGTTAAGGATAGGTACCACATTGAAATATCGACGAAACCAGTTGATAAGTGATAGGTGAACCATTAGTTGCTCCGGTTGATTTTGACTACCAGAACTCTCCAATTAGCTCTTTTTAAACCGATGTCAACTAGTAACCAAACTAGTAGAACTCAAAATCACGATGAATCTTGGTATCACCATATATTACCATAATGGAAAAAAACTCTGTACCTATTTTATTTCCTCATCAACAAATTAATTTAAGAAAACGCAGTAAATTTAGCAGTTAGTAACATTAAAAGAAGAAGAAAAGTGTATGTAAGTACCTAAAGTTTTTGCAACAGAAGATATTGGTTCTCATTAAAGCTTTGATTTTTTACTGTGAATAAAGTATTTTTCTTATTGTAATTAAATATTTCTTTTAACTGGCCTACATTCTGTTTTAAGCTAAATTTTAAACAAAAAAATCTTTTGATGTGGTTACCGAGATCTAGGCACTAGGATTCTATTTTATTTTTATTTTAGGAAATAGCTAACAGGGTTATGTCTGGGCAAAATTTTGTATCGACTGCTCCGATGCTTCAATGCATGAAGAAATCTCGTCAATGTGCAAGCCCGACTTATTGGTGTTTTATTTATAATATATGATTTAAAAGATTTGATTGAAAATGTACACCTGTTAATAAATACGCCTACATATATAGAAGCAAGTGGAAAAATGACAACATGTTTATTTGACATACTAAATAATCATGTTGTCATTTAAATTTATTGTAATCGTATATGCATTGACCAAACACTTTACAATAAAATTCTAAGAGCGGTAGGGCACCGCGGTTAATCCGCTCAAATCGAAGTAGCTCGTCTGGGGAAGGACCTCCACCTTACAGAAGATCGTGGCGTAATAGCATTTCTGTCGGCCATGTTGTGTTCCTACGGTGAGTAAGGTCTCCAGAGCTCCACTTGGGGGGTTGGGAGGGTTGGTAATGCGTGGGTGATGACCCCCGATATTGCAAGCGTCTAAAGGCTACGGTGACGCTTACCATCAGGCAAATGCTCGCAGTGTTATCCACGCAGACCCGTTACTCTCGTACAACATGAATCACGAGGTCGTCAGTGGGTCGAGTAGTGTATAAAATAACTGGTGTTGGATGCACTGAGCATAGCGTAAATATTGTCCGTATTTAAATTCAATCTGATTAATATTTAGGTGGGTTATTTAGCTTGAGAATATTGTGTTTAACTCATTCGTTTCAAATGAATGGGACATTTTCTGTCACCGCACCTGCTTTCTCTAAGTAACAATCTTTTGATGGTGATTACATGAGGGTATTCACAAAACACTAACCTAAATGAAATTGCTTTTATTTCGGAAAGGATCTTATTCACTATATTCAGTAATTTCCGGAGTATACGACTGAAACAAAAAACGGCCTTAACAAAAATACATATAACTAATAATTATTTATTTTTACGAAATAAATTGAATTTTATAAATTCTAGATTAATACGACGCACGTGGACCTATAACAGAAAGAAGATGCTGCAGTAGGTGGAGGCAGACATGAACAACGGTAATAATTATCCGTCAAAATCTATGTCTCTGGATGGATCAGTAGGAAAGGATCCAGGCTATAGAAAACAACTGGGATATTTTTAGATATTCACATCCATAACCGTTAATTGTACGCACGATGGTCTTTTACGGGAACGGCAATGTGATGCAGTCAGACTGTTCAGAAGCTAGGTAGAGCTTACATTTGCTGTACTGAACGAAGTTACAACCATAGCGAAACAGTAGAATGTTCACGTCGGTATTCAATTTCCAGGTCGTTAACGATAGAGGTCATAAACGAAATTCGTATCAAGGACTTGGCATTATCAAATGTAACAATTGTTTTTTTTTTTTAAATAAGACAGCACTGTTGACGACGAATTTTGGATAAAAAGAACGAGTGCTTTGGACATGGGAAGCGAGGTTAATATAATAAAGGAAATAGTGGATCACCAAAATAGGACAGCGGAAAAAAATCACTATCGAGGTTTTGCACAAACTAACCAGATTTTTTCAAGTAATTCCTATAAACTGGATAAATCTTACGGCTAGTCTGGGAAAAATATTATTTTGGATAAAAATGTTGAAACCAGAAAATTTTACCAGTTAGAAAACATAATATATTGCTAAAAACTCTGAGTGAGCCCTACGAGCAGTTTGCAAAATTTTATGGTTAGTGATAAAATTAAAACTGATGAAATTCTCTATAACTTCGTCATAACCAATCATTTGTTCAGATATGGAACTGAAATAATAGACAAAGGGGTGGAGCGACGGAGTGAGTGGGGATTTAAAGGTCCCGTGTTTTAGTTTTTCGTTAATGGGTCTAGAGAGTCCAAATTTGGAATGTAGGTTCCTTACGACGTCTAGGGGTGTACTAAGAAAGGATTTTTCAAAATTCCTACGGGAAAGCGAGATATACGCAAACGAAGTTGCGAGGGTATATTAACGCACAGCCCAGACCGCTGGGTCTAGAAATTCAAAATTTCACATGTAGGTGATATATAAGGACCGAACCGACTAGACAGATCAGTCCGGTCCGGTCTATACTTAAATATTATTATAAGTTTGTTTTTCATTGTCCATTTCCTTCCCTCTATGTTGATCCCAGCTAAAAATGTATAGAATCTTTTTGTAGAGAATTTTATGTAGACTATTTAAGTAGAAGATCATTTTTTCATATGGTCTACCATTTACAAGATTTGTACGAAAAACTAAAACACGGGACCTTTAAACCCCCCTTCCTCCGTCGCTCCACCCCCACCCATCAGTGCTTTTAGTATATTGTTTAAAATACTATTTCCTACAAATATGCCAAAATTCGCTACTACACGAATTAGTTCCCCTGAGAGCTATTTTTATGTCTTCATTGGGTGGACTAATATGTATACTAAAGAGTAATAGTAGTATAAGTTTAATACTATCCAAACCACGCTACAACGTTTGTGTATGTGTAAATTCTAAAATATTCCTTTTACTTCTTGTCTATATCATAAAAGGTGTACAAAATGTTGACTCTCTGGGTCCAAGAAAGAGGCATCATATATTAATACGTAACAATTAAAATTCAACGTAATCTTAAAAGTGGAAAAAACATTTAAAAAATCCAAGAAGAGAACATTAGAAATTTTAAAGAAATTTCAGAAAACCAAGAGTAAAATATAAAATGGAAAGTCATCCATTTTATTTGTTGATAGTACTAACCCATCAAGCGAACTCAGTATGAAGTTGGAACAAAATTAAAACCCAAATTTTTAGCTCCTTATAAGATTACAAATGTTAAGCGGAATGACAGGTACGATGTGGAGAAGCTTGATTATCACAATGAAGAAGGTCCAATTAAGACTTCAGTGGACTTCATGAAGCCTTGGTCAAGTGAGTAATACTTGTGCATTATTTTTCTTAAAATGTTGACTGCTTACCCTATGCAAGCTTACGGAGAGATCGGTCTTTGGTGCGCAGGGTTCGAGTTAGGCCCAATCACCGCCCATCAGTTGTTTGTAGGCATAGGTGACGTTGACATTGTGACATAAAAATATTGTTTTTACGCCAAAATAGAATAAAGAAATGACTTAATATAATAAAAAGAGCTTTTATTTCATTTTGGACGATTTTTTTAAATAAAGGCTCTTCTAGATTTCAGGAGACGCATGAATGCAAAATTTGGGTCTAGATGGCGTTGTGATTTGTCCAAGATTCTTCTGAACTATTTCCTAGTGAGAACTGTTGTAGTGGGGTTGTGTTGGAATAGAAACACATCTTCACATAGTAATTATATATTCATTTTACATTTCACTTATAAACATTTCCAAACAATTTAGTTACCCATTACTAATAGTTTATCATTTCCTAAACAAGTTACATATTAAAACATAATTGATTCCTCTATAAATACATATTTTCTAAAACGTAAACTTTATCTATAGGATATCACAAAACAGACTGACATTAAAATTAGACACCATCATACAGTTCAATTTCAAAACAACTCCAATTTTAAATCTTTCCTCATCTCAACATTTTACAACCGGCCAGTAACATTACAAATACAATTCAATAAAACCTACAACATCCCCTCTGAATTGTATATCAACTTCAAATAAACAATTAAATCCACCCAATCATAAATTACTAATTCATAAATTACTAATCAACAACCAAATATTCTTCATCAAATTCCTAATTTCTTCTTCAACTCTTCTACTTCCACTCCTTACCTATACATCGACTCCTTGTACTTCCAACTGCTTGTACTTTCACTCCTTGTACTTTCACTCCTTGTACTTTCAACTGCTTGTACTTTCACTAGACCATCGACTACTTCCATAATTATTGCAAATTCTCCATTCCATTTTCCGAAAAAAACTCTCCTCTTCTAAATATCTTCACAATTTCTAACCAACTCATTAATAAATCCTCAATCCCCATTATTATCCTCAATAATCCTCATGACCTTCATGTCTTCCATCTCACTATTTGCTCTCCATTGTCTAATGAAAGTAACAAAAATCTCTCTCTGCATGTTACTCCAACTTCCTCTATCGATACGCATCATTTCTAAAATTTCCCTTTCCCCTCTTGATGTGTATCGATTTAAAATTTCGTTTTCCTCCTCCATTTTGTAATTTCTTTTGTTTTCCTCCTCCATTTTGTAATTTCTATTGTTTTCCTCCTCCATAACGAGACCTTCATTTTCCGATCTGGGAATTCTTCCTTGTGATTCACACATTGTTATGTAATTATTTCTCTACCATACTATTCCAACATCATAATTGTTATGCCCACTGGGCCCATAACCTGTTATAGTAGGTGAATGTTGGAATAGAAACACATCTTCACATAGTAATTATATATTCATTTTACATTTCACTTTTAAACATTTCCAAACAATTTAGTTCCCCATTACTAATAGTTTATCATTTCCTAAACAAGTTACATATTAAAACATAATTGATTCCTCTATAAATACATATTTTCTAAAACGTAAACTTTATCTATAGGATATCACAAAACAGACTGACATTAAAATTAGACACCATCATACAGTTCAATTTCAAAACAACTCCAATTTTAAATCTTTCCTCATCTCAACATTTTACAACCGGCCAGTAACATTACAAATACAATTCAATAAAACCTACAACAAGAACCCTATGCTCTTGCATCGAAACCGATTTCAATTTAGCGCTATCCAAGGGAATAAGGACGTACGCGTCACACCGTAAGGTTCAAGGACGCATGAACAGCGACGAATTCTGTCAAACGTGTTGTTTACCAAAAACAGTCGACGCACGAACAGCGACCAATTCTTCAATTTCGCGTGTAAGCAGGTAAGGTCAGTGGTTTAGGTACATTTTTATACCTAAACTCGACTTTTGTTATAGAGTGATCCTTCTGTACGTAGTACTATTTATTATTCTGTGAGTTTACACTAGTTTATCACCGTATATAATTGTTTTCGAACCATTACTTTTTTAATATATTTTCATCGAACCAAATTTTAATGTACTGTCTTTTTCCCTTGTCTCCATCGCGACCACGAATCCACGTTCCTTTGTTCTATGCGCTCTAGCTAGTTGTTTAGATAAACAATTAATATGTTAGTAATATTCATGTTGAATACGTAAATTATAATTACAATTTTATATATAAAATTATTTCCCTACATCTTTCTGTATTAATTAATAATAAATTGTACACAATATTATAATAATTATTTTGGTACCCTGGAAACAATTCCAGGGTCAAAATAATTACATTATATTTAGTCCGTATTCTAGATTATAAAAAATATTGGACACGTATTTTTTTTCGATACAAGGCATAAAAATTTTGGAGTGGGGATTACGTCACCCCGTGCGAAAAAATGCTACACGGCGTGACGTCACACGTAACTTTAATGGGCTATATCTTTGTCATTTTTGGTCTAATTACATTTTTTGCATCAACTAGCCTATTCACACATCGCCACCTCCAATTATTATTGTCCTTTGATACCTCATTAGCTACAATTTTATTAGATAGTATAATAGAAAAAAGTATGACCCACTGATAGTGGCAAACATATATCTTCTGATTATGTGAAGACGAAACTATTGTCCGATTTAACCGATAACCTTGAAGAAAGT
This sequence comes from Endotricha flammealis, assembly GCA_905163395.2. Lineage (NCBI taxonomy): Eukaryota > Metazoa > Arthropoda > Insecta > Lepidoptera > Pyralidae > Endotricha > Endotricha flammealis. The sequence goes on along the minus strand of LR990852.1, from coordinate 9,457,916 downwards.
AAAAGTGTCGTGCGTGTTATGTATATCAAAACTGAGGAGTTAGAGAAGCAATCAACGTTACTTATAACACCCAATCTTTAACTGCATTGCACAAGACCTTGAGTATAAAATGCCATCAATGGCTTTTTATTTGTCTTTTTGTCGTCAACGAACAATTTTTTTAAATAAAACAGAATGTCGATGATGCTTAAGAAAATATGTATGTAGGCGTCTGATTATCTGGAGTCGTATTAAGGCATAAGTGAACAGGATATATTCTCCTTTGTCTAAGAAATAAAACAATGGAAAGAAATTAAAACTTAGGTTTCCTTAAAAAACAAAATTACCATGCACAGTTTGCACATGAACATTAAGATTACAAATAATACGTTTTTTTTAAGGTTAAATGCTCGCAGTGGCAAGCATAAGTCAAAATTAAGATATCTAAAAAGACGTAATCCATACTTCCATACTAATATTATAAATGTGAAAGTGTGTTTGTTTGTTTGTCCTTCCTTCACGTCGAAAGTAATGAACGGATTGATATATATTTTTTATTTGGGATAGTTTAAAGTCTGGAGATTGACATAGGCTACTTCTTTCCCACGGGATAAAGAGATTCCCATGGGAAAAATTATTGAAATTTTCCCTTTACCACGCCGGTAACAGCTAGTTTTGTAATATATGCGTATGTACAATTAATAGACCTACCCCCAACACCTAGTCTATACCCTTCTTCTTATTGTGGTTGAGATGATGATGCATATTATCCCCTATAACATGTTATTTTTCTTTCAAAAGATGTATCGGATTCGGACACTAATTGATAACTAATAACTTAACCTGAATAATTATGTACATGCACTTAGGATTAGTTTAGGCAAATATTAACAACCTGCATTAAGATTGTTTATGGTTTAATACAGGTCACAAAGAATGTTGTTTTTTTTAGTTTCTTGTAGCTGTCTTTACATTTTAAGCATACTACAAAAGCAATCACAAACAGATTTCATCAATATTGTAGTACCATTTCTCAAACAATAATACTTCAAACTAGCTTTTGCCTGCGACTTCGTCCGCGTGAGTTCCGGACCCGTTCCCGTGGAAACCACATTGAATTTTGGGAACAACTATAGCTTATGTCACTCCCTGATAAAGTAGCTTTCTACTGGTGAAAGAATTTTTGAAATCGGTCCAGTAGTTTCGGAGCCAATTCAATGCAAACAAACAAACAAACAATCAAATGTTTCCTCTTTATAATATTAGTATAGATAACCCCTTATCTTTTTTTTATCAGGTAAACCTAAGAATTTTGTACACGTCTGTACTTTGATACGTATTTTTTTTTTCAATTCTATTGTCTTTTTAATTGCGGGCTCAATCGACAAAAACAAAATAAATAAAGATATTCAATTGCCCGCTAAATTGCAATTTAGCGGGCTCAATCGACAAAAGAGCCTCTTTACCTGTCACCGTAAAAATGTGTATTACTTTTCCCCTTGATTTTTTAGTGAATATTTAAAAGTATTAGATGAATCAGCAACCAATCTGGAGCGTGCACAAAAATTTTGGAAGCAATATTTATTACAAGCAAATTTTCAGTTAGGGAAAAGCGAATTTCTAGCGGTTCCGGCGGGTACATTCCACACGGATTAGCACCGACATGGACATAACATGATGCTGACTGACAGTATTGATTTGTTCTTCAAATGATTTAAGGAACATTATTTCAAAAAGTAGAGAAAAGTGAAAAAAATGTGTGCGTTCTCTATCCGAGTAGGTATCCTTATTTCTGAGCGAACGATACAACATGCTCTGGTCGGTGTGCGTTTGCTACGCCACTCAGAATCAGTTAGCTGAATATGAATATAAAAATTATATGGTTTGCTTTTAGTTTGGAGTGGAGAAACGGGTTCAAATCCAATGGCAGGTGTGTCACTCAACGTTGTCCAAACGTTTAATTCGTAGTTGCTATGGACGCATTCGCCGGCAATAGCAGTCAATATTTAAATTACATGCCAAGCCTACGAAATGACATACGTGCTAAAGGCGGGTAAGCTATTGTAATTTATTCTGTATTTACAGAGTTCAGTCAAAATAGAAAAAAAAAATGTGCTGATCATGCATTACTTTCATACAATCTGGGTTTTTGTATTAAGTTTTAAGCACGCCATAAAAAAGTTATGTCAAAACTTCTCATCCATTCCGCTTGTGCTTTGTATTTAATCTTTTTTCTTTACGTATGCTTACCGTGCTTATAATAGTGTCAACTACAGTTGACACTATTATAAGCACTGACTTCCCCGAAAGCCACTGACCTAACTTTGCTCGTAATAAATAGTGTGGAATAAAAGATTACTATATAAATGACAAGTAGTTCCTGATACTACATTTACACTCTCGCGCGAGCCACGAGACGAGCTGCGAGACGAGCCGCGAAACGCGAATGTAAACGTGCACTCGCGGCTCGCCTCGCGTCTCGTCTCGCGCCTCGCAGCGCTCGCGTCCGGAGGTTTTTTGGGCACGAGTCAAAGGGGTTCGCGTGGGATGCGAGCGCGGTGTTCACAGTCGCGCTCTCGCTTCATTCGAGTTTTAACCTTGTGCCGCGCAGGTTGTGGCTTGCAAACTGCCGAATAGTGCCGAAATGGAGTGGTCCCAGGAAGAAACGTTCCGGTTTTTGGAACTATTCCAAAAAGAACCCATAATTTGGGATCCCAAACACAAATGATATGATATCAGCTCTTTGCGGATATCAAAGAGTCTTTATGTTTGTCTATAACTCTGTGTACTTTTATAAGAAAATAATCCAACCAGCCAAAAGACTGAAGACAGTAAACATTCTAAATCCCTAAAGTCCTGGCCGATAAAGTCAAAACAGAACCAGACAATCGACTTAACCGAAGAACACTTCCCACAACTGAGTCGGGCGCCCAGAACACCGCTGACTCCGAGCACTTTCGACAAAACAACCAAACGAACAGTACAGACATTTGCAGACAAAATAAAAGCAAAAAACAACACAAAAAACACACCGCCCGTTGGCCCGACAGCAGGATCTGAAAACATAGAAGACATACTCGACAAAATGTTTAATAAATTCGAAACACTCATGACAAACATGATGAACAGCATGATGGACCGAATGGTCCAGCTGATCAGCTGCCTGCTATCGAAATGATGCACAGCATACGTATCCTCACATGGAACGCCAACGGGCTCACCGAGCGCAGACAAGAGTTAGAAGCGTTTCTTAACACAGAACAAATTGATATCGCGTTAATATCTGAGACAAGATTTACAAAACTTAGTCATGTAACCTTTCGAAACTACAAAATATATACAACAAATCATCCGTCAGGCAAAGGTCATGGGGGATCAGCAGTTATTGTGAAATCTAACCTAAAACATTATCCACTTGAAGCATACTGCACTGAAAAAATACAAGCAACACAAATTAGAATTTGTGATACCAAATCGGAAATAACACTATCCTCAATCTATTGCCCTCCTAGGCATACAATACCCGCCGAAATTTATAAGGAATACCTGAAAAGTCTAGGTAATCGATTCCTAAGCGGAGGAGACTGGAATGCGAAGCATCCCTATTGGGGCTCCCGACTTATAAACCCAAAAGGAAGACAGTTATACCGAGTACTGGGCGACCTTAATATTGAATGTATATCTACAGGAGAACCAACATACTGGCCCACAGACCCAGAAAGGATACCTGACTTACTTGACTTCTTTATCTTCAAAAACCTACCTTCTAATAATATGAGCATAGAACAAGTAACAGACCTTACCTCCGATCACTCCCCAGTCATCCTCAATATCAACTGCAAACCAATCTTCTCCGAGGTACCTACAAAGATCTACAATAGAGATACCAACTGGAATAACTACGAGACAGTCATAACATCAAAAATAGACCTTAAAATTCCTCTAAAGTCGTCAAAGGATATTGAAACGGCTGTGGAAAATTTGAACAGGGCAATCCATATTGCAGCTACTCAGTCAACACCAACACGTAAAGCTTTTTCACGAAACAATCATATCTACCCAACATCCATAAAAAATAAAATACAGGAGCGGCGTAGACTACGAAAAGTTTGGCAAAACACAAGATATCCCAAAGACAAGACTGCCTTTAACAAAGTGGCTGCCGAAGTTAAACATCTAATTAAAAACATGCAAAATGAGAACCTCCAAGCTTACCTTAGTAAACTAACACCGACTAGCGACACTAATTATTCGTTATGGAAGGCCACCGCAAAATTAAAACGTCCCCAAATTCAAATGACACCGATACGAGTACAGCCGGGAACTTGGGCTCGGTCTGACGAAGAAAAGGCAGAAGCCTTAGCCATTCATCTCCAGAAAGTATTCCAACCGCTGCCAAGCCAGGACCAGGCTCATGACAACGAAATTGAGAAATCACTTGAGGCTCCATTGCAGCTCTGTCCACCTCTGAGATGTGTCACTCCTGTTGAGCTGATCGCAGAGATCCGTCGTCTACAGGACAACAAGGCTCCAGGGTACGACCAAATAGACTCAACTCTGCCGAAACACCTCCCGAGAAAAGGGATTATGCTGATGGTAGCGACATTTAACGCATGCCTAAGACTTTCAATCTTCCCGAGTCAATGGAAGATAGCGCAAGTGGTTATGATACCAAAGCCCGGCAAGCCACCACATGAATTGACCTCGTACAGACCAATAAGTTTGCTCCCAATAATGGGTAAATTATTGGAAAAAATTTTGCTCTCCAGGTTGCGCAAACATCTAGAGGACGTGATACCTAAACACCAGTTCGGCTTCAGGGAGGGTCATGGTACTATTGAACAGATACACCGCCTGGTCGACACTATAGGCAGGGCACTTGAAAATAAAAAATATTGCTCTGCCATCTTTCTAGACATCAGCCAGGCATTCGACAAAGTCTGGCATAATGGGCTCCTATACAAAATAAAACAACATTGCCGCACTCCTTCTTTGTCTTTATAAAGTCATATCTGGAGAAAAGATGCTTTGAAGTCAAATTCAACCAGGCGACATCTAGAATGTACCAAATAGAGTCGGGTGTACCGCAGGGTAGCATTCTGGGACCGATCCTTTATCTGATATTCACTGTCGACTTACCAACAGCAGACGAAAGAACTACCACCGCAACATACGCTGACGACACGGCTCTACTCTCAGTACACGATGATCCGGATACTGCATCAAACAACCTACAAACGCACTTGACCCAGATTGAGGAATGGCTGAACAAGTGGCGCATCAAAGCCAACACAGATAAATCGGTACAGGTCACCTACACACTGAGAAAGAAAACCTGCCCACCAGTGACTCTTTACAGCAAGGAAGTACCACAATCTGACAATGCCAGGTACCTGGGAATGCACCTAGACCGCAGGCTCACTTGGCAAAAGCACATCTGGACGAAACGCAAGCAGCTGGATCACAAAATTAGAAGCATGTACTGGCTAATCGGAAAGAAATCACAATTAACCGACACAAGTAAAATGACAATCTACAAAACCATCATCAAGCCAATTTGGACATATGGAATTCAGCTATGGGGCTCAGCCAGCCACAGCAATGTCGAGATACTGGAAAGATTTCAAAGCAAAACCATCCGAATCATGCTTAACATTCCTCAATACGTCAGCAACAAGTTTGTTTACATGGACACTGGGTTAAACACAGTGAAACAAGAAATTGGACTCTATAGTCAAAAATACCAGCAGAGACTCCGCAGTCATAAAAACGACTTCGCCTACCAACTGCAAGGAACTGGCAGTCTCAACTTCTCTAGACTGAAGAGACATAGTATCCAAAACCTGGCGACGAGATTTGCAGCTAAATAGTGAGGGGTCTATCGGTGGATTCGATTCTCAGCGCACAGAGACAGACTAAGATGCAAAGCATCAACCAGCACATTGGCCCATTGTTTACCAAACAGATCGCCAAGTAGCAGAAAGGAAAAAAAAAAAAAAAAAAAACTATTATAAGATCTAGATAACTGTCAGTCTGTGTCATGCATTTTAATTAAATAAAGCCTAGCTTTACGAAGGTTTATTTCTCGTATTATTACAACAAATTGCATAAAAATTGCCAAAAAGTGAACGATGCTTGGGTAAGATTAAGTGAAGAAATGTGTAGACCTTCAACTGACTTAAAAATAAAAAATAAAGCTCTTCTTCAGTTTTTTTTTACTTTTCTTATTATTTGCATAGCAGTAGAAACTCAGTAAGCAAAGTCTTGTTGCCGCTAACACTTCGACGTCCTCCATTCTGGCTAGCTTGAACACAACACGAGAGTGTGAACAGACAACTCAAAAACCATCGATCATGCGAGGCGCGAGACGAAGCACGAGACGAGGTACGAGGCGAGAGTGTAAATGTAGTAGTAGATTAGCGCGTTCAAACAAACTGTTTAGAAAGAGGAGGTCCCCTGGAGCCAGGGAAAATGATCTTACAAATTTCCCGGAACGTATAGACATTTAATTCTTCATAATAATTTACATATTATAACCATATCAAAAAACGAAACCATAGCGTGTTTCAGAAAATACCAAAACCTAATAGTGCCATCTGTGGGCAAACACAAAAAACTAAATAACATAAATAATATGGAAACCAAAATAAATGTATAACAAAACTAGGAGTACAAACACAAACAAACAAACAAACTCTTTGCCCATAATTAAAACTAAATTATTAATGTATAGTCCCAATGCGACTTATACATTACTCGTTATTGATATTGCATAAAATAACCAGTGGATCCGTAAAGTCAGACGAAATATGCTATTCAGAGCGATACACTTTGATTTACTTTTTTCGATTGTCGTATTCACGAATTATAGTTTGGGCTCCCAAGATAGGAGGGACGAGGAAATTCTAAAAAAGATCGGAGAAAAATCGTCGGATGAAATCTGTAACCGCCATTAGATTTTTTGCCCAACCGATAGCTTAGTTGCCTCAATGCTTTCATAAAAACGAACAATAAGTCACTTTCTTATACACAAAGGCTATAAGTCCGTACAGTGCATCCTGTTCCGGGGTGGTCGGGCATTTTCCGGTTATATTGGTTATATAATTTCATTTAGTCTTTTGGAGACTAACGCAAGATTTAAGGTGTATATCGAATGGACGCGAACATTGGCAATTGCGTTCCATAAATCAAATTGAAATGTTTGTGACGTGTAGTCGTGAATAATTCGGTTAGTGGACCATTGGGATACAACCTTTGGTAGGTAGTAATAAACTATGTAGTAACTTTTACATTTTTTTTGTAGATCCAAAAGGCTTTATTGCTGTATAAACAATAATGATTAATGATTATTAAGGGACATTGTTTTCATTCGGTCTTTGATTACTTTAAGTTTGAATGTTTCTTAAACGAAGTAAAACGAAAATGAAAATGTTCGAATGAATTTTCGTTTTAATTAAAGAGAATTCCTGACTGTATGTTTCTATACAAGTATTCAATTTACCGATATGCCTTGGAGATTTTAATATTGTCACAGGATTATACGCACGAAGTTTTGACTAAAATGTTTCTTGAAGTAGGTATAGTGGGTAAGGCCTTTGTTATTAAAAAGTTTTTAGGATATTTGTCAGCATTGTTGTCCGTTCAGCGTAGGCTCCAGACTCGTAAGTCACGCACCATAACTAAATAACCGGGTTACCCCGGATAGATTACTATTGTAATGATTGTAAACGCACATAGGACCCCAAGTCGCTACCGAAAGCTGAAAAATCTTGGAAGTTATAAGAAATATTATATAAATAATGTACTAACTAGAGAAATAAATTCTTCTATTCTATTCATTGTTGTTGTCTGTCGCTACCGTTTAGACGATCCTTTATTTTAGGTTTAAGATTTTATTTCAGTTGTTCTTCTTATTTTTGTTTTATTAATAAATTGTGCTTTTTATAAATTATTGAGCCTCTGTAGTCTGTAGAAATACCTAATAGGACTGTACGTGTCGTGTATTATTGCAGGCGCCAGCTAAGCTAGAGTACGCAAGTGTACGCCAGAGTACGCAAGAATACGCATGAGTACGCCACAGTACGCAAGAGTACGCCAGAGTACGCAAAAGTACGCCAGAGTACGCAAAAGTACACCACAGTACGCAAAAGTACACCACAGTACGCAAAAGTACATCACAGTACACCAGAGTAAGCCACAGTACGCAAGAGTACGCCAGAGTACGAGTCTAAATCTATATATATAAAAGGAGAAGCTGACTGAATAACTGACTGATATATCAACGCACAGCCCAAACCGCTGGGTCTAGAGACTCCAAGCTGGGCATATAGCTTCCCTATGAGGTCTAAGAGTGCACTAAGACCTTTATTCCATTTAGTCCTACCAGTAGTTCGATAGTCGAACTGTTTGGATTTTTTTATTCCAAATGTTATACTGACGGATCGAACTATTTGGAAACGCGAATTTTATTCCAAATAGAACTACTGTGAATATAATGGTACAGTCAGTCATATTAGGTACTTCAAATAACAATTAATTTCAGGATAACAATATACGGAAGATGCATAGTAATAACTGTAGTTCAAAAGTTGCCAAAGATGACATAGATTTAAAAATACCTCAATGTAAAGAAAAGGTTGAGGAGTCAATACAAACCAATTTACAAACAAACTTTAGTAGATATCAAAGACTCGGGAGTTGATTTAATATGTGAAATTCCATCTTTTACTTCCGTCAAAAGCACCTTATACAACAAAAGAAACAATGCTGTTGGTATGCAAAGAACATATTTTAAAAAATGTTGGGGATGTCATTGTTCCTCCTTGGGATCAGTAATTTCTACTGGGAGATGACTGCTGCGATAATGTCCGTATTTTAGTATTTTGTACAGATGAAACCAGACCACTCTTGAAAAATGTAAAACATGTTCTTGGCGACGGAACGTTTCGAGCGTGTCCTGAACCTTTTAAGCAAATTTACACTTTGCATGGTGATATCGGTAGTTCATCGACGAATACATGGGAATCTATAATTCCCATGATCTACGCTCTAATGGCGGAAAGAACACAAAAAGCATATGTGGCGTTGTTTGAAATGATTAAATCTCAAATTCCGGATTGGTCACCTACAAAATTCACTGGCGATATTGAGCAACTGTCATTCAATGCAATGTTGGCAGTATTTCCGGAAATTACAACTAAACTGTTACTATCATTTTGGAAATAGTATTTGGAGAAAGTGTAAAGTCTGCAGCTTTTAAAGAATAAAAGAACTCGACGGATTGTTGCATTGTGTGCAGTTTTACCCTTACTTCCAAGGGACAAAATAGAGTCGAGATGGAGTTACATTCAAGAATTTATTGAGTTTTGGATGAAAGATAGTAATTTTATCGATTCCTGGTGTGTTTTTGGTGAAATGCACCGTACAAACAACTTTATAGAAGGTTGGCATGTGAAAATTAACAATGAATGTAGACGGAAGAAGGCCACTTTATTGAAAATATTAAAAGTTTTTAAAGATGATGCCGCTTTGTATAGTGTTTTGAGAAAACAAGTTGAAAATTGCGTGGCCCCATTTAAAAGCAGAACAAGAGAGAGCATCCTGAGGTAATGGTGACATATCTGTAGGACATTGTTTAGAAATTTTCAGGTAGAATTTCAAATTTCGCCATAGATTCATTTATGTCCTACAGATGTCACCTTTTATAAGCAATATTTGGGTGTTATATGCTTTTTTGTGTTCACTTGTAAAATTTCCTTTTTGTATTTAAAAAAAAACTCGAAAATTAAGTAGGTGATGTTTTATTTTTTGTTTCACTGTACATCGGAGTCAGTAGTTCTATTTGGAATAAAAAAAATCCAAACAGTTCGACTATCGAACTACTGGTAGGACTAGATGGAATAAAGGCACTAAGAAAGGATTTTTCAAAACTCACTCCCTAAGGGGGTGAAAACGGGGTTCCAAACTTACTGGGTGACTGTAGATGATGCCCTGGAGCAGCCATTACTTACATTCCTCGTCGTTCACGTCTCATTTCACGAAATGGCAGGTCTGCTATTAGCGCTGTGCTTCCCATTCCAAATACGCATAATCGATCTGCGAGCATAGCAGCTATGCCTAGACGCAGAACACTGCGACAGCACAGGCGGAGACGTGGTGAACTGGCGACGATGACCCAAGAAGCAGCACGAAGGGCGTTATGTGCCGACCCCATAGAAAAGAACCAATTTATCTACCGAGAAATTGGTTCTTTTTAGTAGTTTAGTAGAGGAGTTAAGGGACGTAAAAAAGGAGTTAAAAGAAATAAAAAAATATATTAAATTCTAGGTATGTGACATATCCAATCACAAACTATCTTATTTATAAAATTAATTTTACAGTAAGTTTTACAGAAGAAATACTTTAATTTAAGATATCTTACTAATATTATAAAGAATTTAAACATGCCGGTCACTTGTGCTATTGCTAATGACACTGTCTGTTGTGCCATGGCATACGCACTTATATCTCTGATAGGATCTAGTGGCATAAAACGATAATGCGGTTAAAACCTAAAAAGGACAAGATTGGTATAGTCACACAAGTAGCGGAATTGTCAGAAAATATTGCAGAATCCTAAGTTTTACCTTTATTTCCACGGATATGTCACTAGACCTCCTCGTCCTTCGAATCATCGGCCTTATTTCGTCGCACAAATCCTGTACCAGAGATTTAGACAATCTGTAACGACGAATGAACTCTTCGTCCTCGAGTTCAAACACATCCGCTTGCAACCTAAGCAACCGGCGCTGGCGCATACGTCTTGTATTAAACATTTTGTAGTTTTCCTCCAAGAACTCAAACTTAAACCATTAGTTCTGACCCTGTAGCATCTACAAGTTAACTATATTTCTTATTTTAGATGTCTGCATCTAAAATAAGAAATATAGTTAACTTGCATAAAATATTTCAATTTCATATATTTAAAATGTCGCAATAACATTCATAGTAATATTATTTAGATAATATCCAGAGTGGTAGGGCACAGGCCGGCGGCGCAGCGGATAATCCGTTCAAATCAGAGCAGCCCGTCTGGGGACGGACCTCCACCTTACAGAAGATCGTATACAAATAGCATTGGTCTCGGTCAAGCGTCTATAGGCTTCGGTGACTGCTTACCATCGGGCGGGCCCTATGCTTGTTTGCCACCTTAGTAGTATAAAAAAATAGCATGGTTAATTGAACGAGATACTTACGATAATAATTTATAACAGTTAGTATAATGACATCTCAAATTATCTGTCAAATGATACGCTATCTATGGTACAAAACTCCACGCAATTTCTCGTAGAAAACCCAGTTTATTAGTTTTTAGTGCGGCACGCGGATACAAACTCTATTAAGGGTCGTCCAGACGACCAATTTCTACTTTTAATCAGAGTACATTTTTTTATTCTGGCAACATTGGCCTGTAAAAAACATGGATATAGAAATCAAACCTAAAGTTACTACTACATCCATGGTAGAAAAGGATACCAAAAAGTATTGCAATAAGGAAACTTAAAGAAAACAAAATGAGTACATATGACACGAAAAATAATAAATTAAACTTCAAAACTTTTTACATTTTATTTCCAAGCTTTTTTGTATAAAATATAAATAAAATAATTTAATAATGCCTGCTATTTGTATTTTTGGATGTAGATTAAAAGGTAAAGCTTAAAATAATGTTAATATTAATTTTAATACCATAAAAAACAAAAATCTATTCATTATTAAACTGATATTTCAGGTATACCTTTACATTCTTTTCGAAATACAAAAAAATACCCAGAAAGATTTAAAACTTGGGTTCAAGTTTGTGGGGGGCTCTTAAATTAGTAAAATAATTCACAAAATATCAAAAATCAAAACTTTGCGACATTCATTTCAAATATATTCACAAAAATAGAAAATATAGATTGAGCGTGTTAGCGATACCGTCATTACATCTAACCGGTAAGTTAGAATCACTTTCTCTTCTTCTAACTTGTTTGTTCTTCTTTCAATAATTAATAAAATTAATTTCGGCCAATGATTCTATCCAGATCCAGAGCCAGACACAACACCACACCACACATTTCGCCTCCTTTTGAGAACACAGGTAACATCATCTTGTGTTCCTAAATTAAAAATAAATATTTTAATATTAAAAGTTATTTAACACATACCTAAGTACATTTATTTGTATTATTTTTACAGCTAGTCAAAATACAGAGACTACGCCCCCCCCCCCCCCCTTGTAGACCCTGTAGCCCCATCTACAATAACTCTAGGTAAGTATTCGATTTTTACTATTTAGAAATACTTTCCATCATGGATCCTCATGCTACCTGTACATTTTCGGGAGTAAAGTGAAGTGAAATGAAGTTAAGCTCGAAGGAAATTCCTATGAGTCCTTGAATGCTCAATTGAATTAAAAATAATAAAAGTAAAACCTATTTATTTCAGAAAGAAAACAAAAAACTAGCGACAGACTAGGCTTCAGTGATGCAAGAACACAATTATAGTGTCTTGTCTAGAAAGACGACAAGAAAATATAGACAAGGTAAATTGCACGTACTCTTTTTTTATATTTTTCGAATGACGTGAATTTTTTTTTTTTTATCCAAGTTTGGCACAAAACACTTTAGACTGGAGAACAAAATACAAATGCCAACACATAAATGTTTATTGCAAGCGTCTATAGGCTACGGTGATGCTTACCATCAGGCGTGCCGTATGCTTGTTTGCCAACTTTGTGGTATAAAAATAAAAATAATAAAAAAACCAACGCACCACCGGGCTGTCAAATAATAATAATTGACTAAAATTTTATTTTTCAGACACTGCAGTTTTAGGCTGTGCAGCACTGAAGCCACTTAAAACGAAAATAAAAAATCTTCGGTCTGAAATATGCCGCCTTCGCAAAAGAGGTCATTCTTTCAAACAGAGGCTGGAAAACGCCAAAACGCTTTCAAATGATGTATCATATAAAAAAAAAATTTCAAAGTATCCAAAAACCGACACAACTTTTTTTAAACATGCAAATGCAGTCATATATAAATGCTAAAGGTAGACGTTTTACCATCGAAGAAAAAGTCCTAGCCTTGTCATTATACAAAAAAAGTCCTAAGTGCTACAAGTTTCTTTATTAATATTTTACCTTACCATCGGCCAGGGCCATGGGTAAGGTTACTCATAAATCCCATTATTTTTGAAAAAATTAAAATTACTGTAAGACGAATGGAAACTGGTGAAAGACTAAGCAGTCTCATTTTGATGAGATGTCGATAACACCTCAAATTTTTTGTAATGCTTCTAAAGACGCTTGAGAGGTTCACAACCGATCAAAAAAGTAAATTTGCAGATCATGTGCTTGTCTTTATGGTAAAAGGAGTAAAAAATAATTTTAAACAACCTATTGCTTATTATTTTACAAGAGATCTTAAAAAACTAGAATTAAAAACATTAATTGTAACAGTAATTAAACCCCTTTAAAAATCGGGATTGGTGATTATCAATACTGGATGTGATCAAAGCACGATTAATGTAGGGGCAATATGTGACCTAGTAAATGAAACAAAATCAAACTATTTGAGGCGTGAAAAGATATGGCGACACGATGTATTCTCCGTTAATAAACACACTATTATTCCCTTGTACGATACTCTTCATTTGATAAAGGGTAAGTATAAGGAATAATTTAATGAATAAAGTTATGATGTACACAGTGAACGAAAAAAACATAGAAGCATTCCTAGCGCCAGAAAATGGCCCAACGCGGATTATGCCGCTGTAGGCGGGGCTTATAAATTGTGCCGAGAAGTAGTTTAGTTCGGCTGTGACGGCACATGTCGTTGTTCGTATTTTTGTATAGTTTAAAAGTGTAAATTATGCCTTCTTGTGCGGTGAAATCGTGCATAAATCGATCTCATCTACATAATAAAAATACTGGAATTAGTTATCACGTGTAAATAGCCTCGTAAAATTGAACATTATTTTTATATTCATTAAAAACATAGATCAATTTTTTTCTATGGGGATGGTGTTATGCCTGATGAACTAAGTAAATTAATATTGTACGTTTACAGTATGAAGTAAAATATGTTTGTGTTGTGTTTATGCTACATTCGGCGCCTTTGATAGATTTCCACAAGACCCGAGTAAGAAAGAACAATGGACGAAAGCAGTTTGCTTGGAAAGACAGGAAAACCACAAAAACTAAAATTTCCAACTGTTTTAGCTTGGTCTAAAACGAATTATTATTTTTAAAACAAAAGTACCTAAGTACTTAAATGTTGATTATATTCAATCAATCATCTCAATTGCTAGAAATTAATTTAAGTAAACCGTGGTAAACGGTGCTGGTGACACAGTTATAACGTCTTAATGTAAAACTATTATATTTCATGTATTGTGACTTTGTGACACTGTTATTACCCCAATAAATAAGTAAAAAGTTTTTGAATTTTCAAATTAACTTTATTTCTTACCCAGACTCCCGGGTTCGAATGATGGAAAACGAACTTTTTCTGATTGGCCCCGGGTCTTGTATATCATGTTTATCTATATATGTATTTGTTATAAAATATAGTAACGTGACGTTGAGTTAGAATCCCTTACCACAATTTTTGAACTTACTTTGGGGCTAGCTCAATCTGTGTGATTTTTCCCTATATACATATTTATTATTTATTAAAAAATAAATAAAAATACATAAAAACATATTTAAATCTTTCATTGCTACCTTTTTACATTACTCGTCCACTTTGACAATTTTTGCCGCCCCTTAAAAATGTCACATGCGTTAATTTCCAGCGCCAATGATGTCATTGTTACTATGCGTTGCTTAGCCAATTAGCGATGAGCGTTGACAACCTACCCAATCATTACTTAGTGATGGTAATAGAAAACAAACTAACTGTTCAAAGAAAACAAACGTCGTGGGGCCGTCTATCAAATCAATCAATCAATTTCTATTATCATCTTTGTAGTCCAATAAAGTTTCTCTGCAACGTTTACAAGACTTTACAATATTTTTTTAACATTTCGTCAAGACCCATCCACACACATAATTTCTTTGACCAGCATCGTCTTCATAATTTTGTAATAACATATCATCATTAAACTCTTTGGTATTTTCTTGGTTTTCTTCTGATTCGTTAGAAACATCAGAAGATATTATTTCTTCATATCCTTTAAGAAAAAATCTAATGTTTGCAAACATTGATTGTCGTCTTCTTCGCAATTAGATTTTTTGGAATGAAGTGTATTATAATAGGCTATTTGACTGATTTTGAAAAACTGTTTTAAATTATTCGTTGGTATATGATTAATACACCACATGTATATTTCTGCGCAATTTGCAGTATTTTCCGTAAAATATCGGTTTAAAATTTAAATTACAATATTCGCGCTAAAAACGCTTTTTCTGTAATGGCAGACGCCGTGACGTCACAGGCAAGTAAACTTGTACCAAAGTGTACATTCAGCGTGTTTAGAATATTTTTTCTGTTATTTTACTGGAAAAAATGGTTTATAAATGGTGTAATTGTGCCACAATGTACAAATACTTCTATAAAAACTCCACAAAAACTGTTTGTTTCTGTGTTAGCTCGAAGAGACCCAAACAGCATTTTATCTCATACAAATGATTTTATGTGTGAAGATCACTTTGATGTAAGTATGCTAGTAATATTTGATTCGAATAGTAATAGATAAAATGATAAAATCACACAAAATGTCGTAACAATGAACAATGTTGACTTGCGTGTGACGTCACGCGAGGCATAGCCAATCACAGAGCGTTCTTGTGGCTGAAGAAATTTAAAAAATAGTTCTGTTTCAGTCACGCTGCACGGAGAGCCAGTACACCTAATAATGGGACCATCCAGATTATTTCCGTTATGATTCCTACCTCGACCTTATCAATGATCGTTTGTAGCACTAGGTGTAATGAGGTTCTTTTATGACTTCACAAACTCGTTAATAATGTTCCGAGTAGTTTTCTGACTGGTCTGAAAAAAAAAACTTATAATTGACACCTGCTGTGAAAATTACCTCTGGTGTTTTTGCCGCTGCAACTTGGAATATTTCTTGCTACGAGTTATTACTACTTTAAAATTTTACATCTTAAAAGCTATGTTTTTTCAATAAACTAAATAATTTTACATTCTATCTAGGTACTTCACCAGATAAGTAGGTATTAACATTTATTTACAATCAAACAGCATTTTATCACTGCAGGTTAATTTGTGCCGGTGAGTGTAGTTCACCACATGTTGCTGTATTTGGGTAAATAGGATTAACATTGTCATTTAAACAAATATTATTATGTTTAATAAATCTTCTTTCATGTTCGACATCGACCAAGAGTCAAGAGGTTATTAAAAAAAAATAACTCGGTAGGTGGTTACTTAGTTAAAAGCACCCGATAGATGAAAATATACCAAAACAAGTGTATGGCTCCAATGTAATTTTGCTGCCTACGGCCGACAATGTTTATAAAAACACGCTTTTAGCGTGAGTGCAGAGCGGATAAGTGGACTAACGCCTACCTACATACGGTGTAGCATATCAACTTGTATTGGTTCCATATAGACTATAAAATAAAAGATAGTGCTTTTACCTTATTATATATTTATTCACAACTAGCTTTCATTCGTGATTTAGTTTGCATGGTATATAAAATAGATAATGCCGTTAAGAATAGCTTCTTGACACAACAACTTCTTATCAAAATAAACAAACTTGGCGAAGACATCAAAAAGTTCATAAACAGCGATTATTGTTATTAACGCACTTAAAACTGGGTAGGGTGCACTTAGAATAATTAGTTTTTGTGTGAGGGTATTAACATTTCAACAAAAACTAATTGTCAATATATATCCCACAATATTAGTAAAAATCGAATCTTATGTGTTCCCCTAAATGTACCGGTGTGAGTATATTATTTTTACAACACGTTGTCAGCACGAAGTGAAGTAAAAAACTTTTGGAGATGAAAGGAGATCGAATCATTCCATGCCAATGTCTTCATTAATCTGAAAAAGAGAAGACTATGCAATTTGAAAATTCAAGATGAAGAATTATCTTCAACACGAAGACATTTGAGAGACAATAGAAAGCTACCCATAAAGTGACTTACAGATTTCACAGAATCTGGAGATAAAATACGACGAGAAAACACTCACAAAAATGTGTATATGTGCAGCAGAAGCGTAGAAAGCCCTCCGAAATACCTTTGAGGAAGTAAGTAAGTTATAGAAATTGAACCTTTCTTCCACATAATATTAATTTTTGTAACTACAGTATGGAGTGTCAGTCTGAATCACAACACGTAAACAACTAAACACGTCTTTACACGGGCTACATAATTAAACAAACACGAACATAGCAATACTACTTGAAAGAATCGCGGCAAGCTTTACGAACGAATAAAAAAGAGACGCACTTAGGCCGTAAAGCGAGACAACAATAATAATGGCTGAGAAAAATTTCAATAGACGGCTTGGCAAAATAACCAACTCATTATCATCATCACTAGGTACCTACATTTTCCTTTAGTCTGTCTATCATCAACGGTATTAATATTTGTATGTATTATGTATATTTATATATATGTATGTATGTCTATTTGACGACCTCCGTGGCGTAATGGTTACCACGCCAGACCGCCACCCAGGAGGTCCCGGGTTCGATCCCCGGTCGGGTCATGATGAAAAACGAACTTTTACTGATTGGCCTCGGGTCTTGGATGTTTATCTATATATGTATTTGTTATAAAATATAATATCGTTGAGTTAGTATCCCATAACACAAGTTACTTACTTACAACTTACTTTGGGGCTAGCTCAATCTGTATGAATTGTCCCTATAAATTTATTAATTTTATTTTATTTATTGTATTACTTATGTATTAATTTTGAGTAATGTTGTAGTTACAAGTAAACCGCATTCGTGAATCTCTGCACTTCCCAATGGTTGTCTGGTAGAGAATGCAATTTGGCATTAAGTCCGCCTATTGTATCAGTACTTATGTATTGTGGTCAATAAAATTAAATAAATAAATAAATATTGTTCAGAGGTAAGCCACTCGATTAAGGCCTGCCCTAAATTTAAAGCTGAACATATAGACAAGCGTTGGGAATGGATACTTAAACGCCGTTTATGTTTTAGGTGTCTTAGTTCTTCTCATCGGAAATGTTCGGTTTGTTCGAGTCATACTCTCTTACACAAGACTCAAGTAAATATTACGGAGAATCCGGAAGAAGAAACTGCCGCAAATGTATGGTCAAATCAAAGAAAGAAAGTTTATTTGAAAGTAAATCCTGTGACTTTAGAAGGACCTCAAGGGAGCATAAGTACATATGCTCTTTTAGATGTAGGCTCAACTGTTACTCTAATTGAGAAAAAGGTAGCAGATAAAATTGGTGCTACAGGACCTCAAGCAGGATTAAAGCTTCAGGGCGCAGTAGGCAGTAACGGTGACATGCCTAGCAAGATTGTGTCACTTACCATTCGCACAGATTACAGCCTATTTAGACTTAACAGGGTTCGAACTGTTGACAACTTGACATTGCCGAATTGCTCTGTCACTGATGACCAAACTGTCATTCGAACATTTAAAGGGGATTCCTTTAGTAACGTTCACAGGAATACCGTCTCTTTTGATAGGCCAGGATAATTGGAACCTCATTGTAAGCCGAGAAATAAATTATGATATTTATGTTATGACAGTATACAACTCATTCATTCAAAAACGTTTGGTTAGTTAACCGCCCGATAAAATTGAACAGTGAACATAAAAAAAACGCGGCTTGTTTAAATAACGATTAAAATGTAATCGAGCGATTACGTAATCATTGATTATGTTGTAGTTGGCGAACTCGGGCCTTAGAATTTGATGTAGAAGATAATATTATGTTTACCGAAGAACGATCTTCTCCTAAATTAATTGACGATAAACGATTTTTAAACTGGTGCCGTAAGGTTCTTAGCTTTTCATGGGCCTTATTATACCTAGACAGATTTTATTTTAAAAAGAATGTTTCTTACATATATTGACTCCTGATTACGAAGAAAAAGCCGAACGATTAATATTGAAACAAACTCAAGCAGATATGTTTAGTAAAGAGATTGTAGCTTTAAGGAAAGGAAAGAAAATAAAGATCAAGAGTAAGCTAATTAAATTCAACCCTGAATTCGAAGATGATCTGCTAATAGCAAAAAGTAGACTTGAGTCAGGGAAAAATATTCCAGTACAATTGGAAAGACGGTATGTCGGGCTCCCCCTCTAATGCCACTTAGGGTATACCGACTAAAACTCTCACTCACTACCACCTTATCCGCCTAGATGGGCAGGGCCACGGGAACTAAGATACTTCCGTGACCCCGCCGGCGGTTGTCCGAAGACACAATTGAAAAGACCTATCATTTTGGATGCGAGACATAATGTAACTAAGTTACCAAATTTCGACATTTAAAACTAGGGCACAATGATGTAGGCACTTTGTTTAATGAATTACGTCAACGTTACTACATATTCTGACTGAGAGTACTTAATTAAGAGAATGGTACACAACTGTGTGATATGTAAACTCAAGAGAAGTCGACATGCCCAGCCTATGATGGCAGCGCTTCCAGAATACAGACAACACCATCACTGTAGACCATTCACATACTGTGGAATAGATCTTTTTGGTCCAATGACAGTTACTATTGGTCGTCGAAGAAAAAAACGTTTGGGTGTTATATTTACATGTTTCAGTACGCGCGCAGTACACCACTTAAGTAAGTAATTTGTCGTTGACGAACTGACAACACTCAAAAATATAAAAAAAAGCCGAGCAGTTTTTAAGCCGAGCTTGGATTTTTTTGGTCCTTTCATAGATTTTTTTCTTCTCTCTGGGGAGTAATAGATTTTCAAACATTTTTGCAGCTCGCATATTCTAGGAAAAACGCACTTTCGGATCGACCACGGGTAGGGAATAGTCAACACAAAACGTAAATATAAGCTGAGGTGTATACTTTACTTAGTATGTGCTTACAGCGACACCTTTTAATCTCCATGGTATAATCACAGACTATGGACTACAATGAACCGGTTTACTACTTTGTCCTATGGCTTAGCAGTAAACGGTATATGAAGACAGTATTTGAAATAATATCGAAAATGATTCATAGTTATCATTACAATGTAATAATAATAAAAGTAACATTCGTAAATTAAATTGTATACCAGTTTTATAAAAATCTTCAATACGCGAGTGGTTCCAGTATTTGGAGATGCTCGAATAAAAATATGCGCGAAATTTTGTTGCACAGGCTCCCTGACGATAAAGGTTAGCTAAATAATAGGTATTTTTGTAGCACAATGTAGTAAAATGTTAGTCCATCAGACGCTGGCGGGGAATCAAAAATCCAAAAATGTAAGATAGTCAAATTGATCTGCCGCCGTAGTAACCAGGGAGCTCTGGGAACGATTTAGAAATTCCATTTCTATATTCGTTTTTTTTTTTGGCAAGATGAAGTAATTATCAAGAAAAGGGGTCATGTAGACAACTGTAAACCAAATCATGAAAAAAAGGAAGTAGCTTTGACGGTAGCGGAATGTAAAAATAACGTTTCAAGTGGTTTTAGTAAGTCAGTTCCTTAAATATAATAAAGAAATGAAAACATCAATAAGGGCATCGACTTAGTTACTAAGCTTCCAACTTTGAACTCTCTAAAAAGCACTTTTTATAGCACCAGAAACAAGAATGTTGGATCTCCTAAAACTTATTTTGATAATGCTAATGATTTATTAGTGCCACCAAGATATTGCTTTTGGGTGATGACGGTACGAAAAGAGTCATTGTTTTTTGTTCTGCAGAAATGCGAAAACACTTCACATGGTATATTTTGGTGGCGGCACATTTAAAAGTTGCCCATCAGTATTTAAACAAATTTATACCATACGGTGATTTTAACAGCACTACAAACAAACATTTACCCTATGATATACGCTTTAATATCAAATGTAAGCAAAGAATCGTACATTATATTGTTCGAGATTATAAAAGCACAGATTCCAGATTGGAATCCGTCAACTTTTATGATAGATTTCGAAGAAGCGACACGTCGTGCATTAATTGAAGAATTTCCCGATATCAATTTGAAAGGTTGTTACTATCACTTCTCTAATGCAATATGGAGGAAAGCAAGTAAAATGGGATTGACACCTACTAATGGAAAAAATAAAAGAAATAAATTTCGCTTTAAATGGCAAAAAAATCATTGGTGCAATTAACGTGTTGCCGCTACTTCCAAGACCTACCTAATATTAGAGAAGGATGGGATTATATAAAACAGAGAATAAACGCCATTAAATATGACTTAAGTCAGTTCGTTACATATTTCGAAAAGTTTTGGTTAAAAAACGAAGCATTCATCGATATGTTGTGTAATTTCGGATTACGACATCGAACGACAAACAACGTTGAAGGTTGGCATTTAAATGTTAACAATAATTGTAAAACTAGGCGAAATGTAAACTGGATGAATCTGCTATGTGAATTGAACCAGGATGCAGAACTGTTTGCAATTGATGCTGAATTAATTCAACACCAAAAAGGAAAACGAAGAGAAGAAGATAGCATCATTAACGATACGATTATTTTAGAAACACAAAAGATGTTAGATAATAATGAAATATTAACCGCAGAATTCGTAGGACTGTTGCAGTAAATACAGTTTAAGTATTTACAAAAAAACTAATTCATTCAAAATTGCATGACTTTATTATTATTATTATTATTTTTATTATAAGAAGTAGTTCTTTTGTTTTCTCTTTCCCGCATGATTAATGATTTTTTCATTGGTTTTCTCATAACTACAACAGTAGAACTGCTCGGACGTGTGATTTTCAATCTAGTCAAAATCTAAATCTTGTAAGGTAAGTCTGTCGGGTTTGTGAAGCATCAACGGACTGAGATTATTATTAGCATTGCTCCTATACGAACCACTCTGAAAGAGACTTCTTAACAAGACACCTCTTTAGCGATTGAAGTAAAGCCTACTTATTACTTTTATTCAATAGAGCACAGAAATCTCGCTGTTCTAGTTTATTCACTGCAATCCACCTTAATCAGTTTGTTTTTGGTGTGCCTCTGTAAATTAAACTGCGCAACAAAATTAGGAGACATAAATTATTTTTCGTATCTCTAAATTTTGTTATACTTATTTACTTTCTATAGGATTCAGGATAATAATCATCTTGTACGAGATTTATTGTGTATTTTTCTGTATTAAAATAGGTAGTACCTAGTTATTTCTGTGGTTATTTTCGATTGTTTTTTTCATTTGCTTTGGATGTTGCTTGAAACAAATCATTTTAATCAAATGTCCACACCGCAAAATATGTGAAACGTGTTTGTGAAAATTCTCAGTTAAAATATTCCTCATCGATCATTGTTATATAAATAATATGAGTGATATGCGGGAATTCCTAATGGACGACTTAAAAAGGTTTTTTAATGTTGTAATTATGATATTACGATATGGGAAAGAAGAACAAATTATAATTATCTTCAATTTACTTTTGCAGTAGTGAGAAACTACACATACCGGCAAAATTAGGAGAAGACAGAAAAAAACGATTTTTCCAATTTTGTGGGGTATCTTGACAATTGGTTTATGCTTAAGTGTTAATACCCTCACAACAAAGTATTCGAATTGAATCCTATCCATTTCTAAATGTTCTAACAAGAATAATTGCCATGGAAGCTGCTGGTAAGTCAATAATTTCGAATCGCCACAATGTGCACTACTAACATTTTAACAGTAAAATGTAGGTATGCTGTGCACGGGCATCCTATAACATTTTATCAGATAAATAAATTTGGCGCAAGAACCAAAAAAATCATAAACAGCGATTATTCTTTTCAGAACACTTAGAAATGGGTAGTGCAGAATACTTCGTTGTGAGGGTATTAACACTTAAGCATAAACCAATTGTCAAGATACCCCACAAAGTTGGAAAAAAACGAACTTTTTTTATGTTCCCCTACTTTTGCCGGTGTGTGTATAAGGAGGGTGATTAGTCCAATTCATCACAAAAAGGGTTGGGTGTTTTAAAGTTATTTTAAAATTTTCCTATTTGCCAAAGAAAAACCTTTACTAAAATAGTACTTAATTTTGGGTACTTGAAAGACACATTTCTGGAAGTTGTAAGAACTAGCAATCATTTCTAACAAACATGCCGCTTTGAATGTTTAATATCGCAGGAATAATAAAATGATATGACTTAAAATATTACACACTTGTTTTGCTTAGAAATATTGCAAGTGATCGTTAAGATTTTATTTGTAAGCTGTTAGGTTTTACTTTATTCCAATTTAATGCAACAAAGTTGTAACATTATTCACTGTAAAAACGTAAGTCCGATTAACATTAAACTAGTAACCGGTGGCGCCGTCAGTGTCAAGGATTTCCAGCATTGGATTTGTCCAACATTGTAACCGTTACGGATTTAGGACCTGTACGCACAATCCCTTGTTATTCCTTTGTGTATAGGAACAAACATCCAGGTTCATGTTGGAGGCAGATTTTCTTGAAATTTGTTGCATTATTGGTACCTAGTAATAAAGGCGGATATCCTGGATTCATACTATAGTATAACTTTTGTACCGTATATAGCCCGAGAAAGAGACAAAAGAATTCGGCGGGTAAAACAACGTATCCTTAGAGGCAGTAACAAATGCACGAAGATCAACTTAAGTCGGAAGCTTAAAAATCAACACATCTACATCAACTCCGATAACCAGGCGGCGCTACAGGCGTTGAAGTCCTTTAAGACAAACTTAAGGCTAGTGAAAAACTGCAAGTATAACCTGAATGCTCTTGGCGCATCTAACAAAGTTGTGATTAGATGGATTCCAGGACATTCGGGCCTAGAAGGTAATGAAATCGCAGACGAACTTGGAAGGGCTGGTGCTGACAACGCTCAGGCAGGACCGGAACCCTTTTGCGGAATAGCCGAACAACGAGCCTACTATATTCTAAAAATTCAGTGTGACAAAGGAACTATGGAAATATGTCCCCGGACAAAAACACGCCAAGGCCCTGATAAATGATCACAATAAAAAATTCTTCAAAGAACTCACAAAAATACTTCAAAGAACTCATCGAGCTCAAAAGACAGAAAACTAGTGCAATAAACATCTGTTTAACCTGAACATTAGCTAGTCGGCGATGTGCAGATTCTGCCAGAAGAAAATGCCATACACATACTCTGCTCCTACGGACCACTCATGTACAAAAGAAGTATAAACATAGGACAGCATATTTTGAGTTATAAATAGTGTATATAATATAGATTAAAATCTTACTGTCCACATTCTTGTAACAAATATAAAATCTTTAATTTTTAATTCTTTTAAACAAAGCGTTAGACAGAAGTATTAAGTTTCTTCTATGTAGCCCACACATATCCAATAATATTGCTTCAGGCTCCGGGCGGGAAACCCCCACTTATTCCGTACATTTTTCACGAAATTTTAGCAGACGCAGAAAATTATAATAAAAGTCCACAAAATATAAAGACCTTAAAGTGCTCTTTACTTAAAATGCATAATATACAATGAATTACTGAATTTCATAATTAAAATACAATGACATGTTTTTAAAATCTTGTATGGATTAAAAATGCATGTGGACTGTTTTTATATCTCACACAGCCTCTCACATAATTCTCACTTATTCATTTATTAATGACGATTCCGTAAACGACTCTTTATTGTCTTTTTATCAATAAAATATTATTTTTATTTGTAGCGTTGTCAAATAAAAAAATCCACGTTATAAATTTTGTAAAGTAGGTCTTCTAACACCTAATGTATAGGCATAACATCAATCGTTGCCCAGAGCCCGGGCGGCAAACCCCAAAACTCTCACTCTGTGATCATAATTTCAATTTAAAAGTTGCCCAACTTTAGTTTGTTTATGTTGTGTTCAAATCCGATGAGTCAGGGGATGAGTGAGCTCGGCCAACGTAAACATTATATGAGTATAATTTAACTTGTACACAACTCCATTTAATATTAATGTCTTAGTTTGAATACCTTCAATGTCTAAATGATTTAATGCACTTCTGTTACAATTGAAATGGCAAAAATTATTTAGGTATATCAAAAAATAATGAAACGATAGCGAAAGCTGCTAAAGGCCAGACAATTATTATATGCGTACAATTTGGATAATACTATTCAAAATTTATTCATTGTTGCACAAGTCATTTCATTTTGTGAAACCTCGAGTGAAATTTCTAGTTTCGAGATTCAGCGGTTTGGCACGCTTCCGTGCTCCTGAAAAGCATTATAATATTATTTGACCAAGTATTACACATTATAAAACACGTAGACTAGTAGTAATTGTTTTATTAAAAAGTAAAAAAAAAATGAAAAAAAAAATATAAAAAGCTATCCACAAGTCAATATATCTGTAGAACCAGTAGCCATAATATCATATTTATTTTTTGCAGTTAGGTAAATACATGAGAGAATAAAATATAGCTTGTTAGCTAGCAGCATATACAGGATGCCCTGAGAGCGACCGACACTCCCGAAATATCTTAAGAGGTTTATACATCTACTTTATGCTCGTGAAAGATTTTTTCTCTAAGTCTAATAGTTTCGGAGTAATTGACTAACAAACATTCCTTGAATAACTGTGTGTTTTCATCCCTAAATCAGCTGTTCCTTACGTACAGGCAAGAGCAGGTCGACCTTTACATATTGGACTTTGTACCGTTCTTAAGATCTATGACATAGGAGCCAAAATTGTATACAGCTCGACGTGCACCTGCTATGCATAGTAATTGTCACGGTTACCATAGTGACAAATAAATAAACTTCTGTCAATAGGTAAAATACTAAAACTAAATTATGAAAATTTCTAGTTTTATTTGTTATTTGTTAAATGGATTAGGCGTTTTGAATGGTGTTTAGTGTTTTACGAGTTCTTTAGTGGTTTTGAGTGTTGTGTGGCATAAGAGGCGCTCGTACACATCGAGCATTGTGTGTAGTAGATACTTTCCGGTACGTACTTCGGTTTTTAATGTAAAAACTTTGATTTTTTAAGTGATAATAAGAATTTCAATGAATAGGTAGGCAGGTATGTGTGTGTCGTGGCCTACGGACTGTCCGTAGCGTAGTAGTTTCTGTCCGTGTAGGTATTTTTGCCGTATGCACTGTTGTTGTGTAGTATTAGGGATACCTACACGTAGAAAATTAGCAGGTCAGTGCCTTTTTTTTCAATAAACTATTTTTAAATTAAACTTGCACAAAACGCATGTATGTAAGGTACATATCATCAAACTTTCGGCTGTGTTCGTCGTTTTTTTCCTCCCTGTATAAGAAATAAGACGCGATGACTAAGATGTTTCGATAAAACCATTTTAAAAGCACTTCCATTAAAGTATCGAATACTAATAACAGTTATGGGTTTCGTGAGTTATTTAGTGAGTTTCTTGGTTACGGATAGTTTTGATCGAATAACGATAAAGTAATTCAGAGAAGAACAAAATCACACGAAATTAGGTTTAGGTTTAGGTTTAAAGAATTTATTCTCATAAAAGATTACAAAATTAATCCACTTACTTGAGAACAGAAATTACTTATTATAAGCTAAGTCTAGTTCACACTTCTACGATAATTTAATAATTTTCAAATATATATTTAGTTAGTTGTGACTTGAAGCTCCTTATAGAGTCCGCATCTTTAATTTGGGAAGGTAATTTATTGTAAAATAGTGCTCCCTCAAAGGTGATACTTCTTTTTCCTAAGTTACTACGTATCTTAGGTAATACAAGCAAATTGGGTCGGCGAAGACTGCGTTTTGTAATTTGCGATTTTTTTGTGAAGAACAAATTGGTTTGAATGGTTTTACTTATGATCTTCCTAATCAAGGTACAAGTGCTGTATACATAAAGTTGTCGAATGTTCATTATTTTTGTGTCTTTGTAAATTTTGTTAGTCGATGTTCGATATGGGTAACCGAAAAATGCTTTTATAGCTTTATTTTGGGACCTTTGCAGTTCCTGTAATCTTGTCTTAGCAGCGCTGCCCCATATTTCTATCAAATATAATAAATGTGATTTGACAAGCGAATTGTAAATGTTGAATCGAATCTTTCCAGGTATGCATTGATTAACATTGCGTATAGAACCTATGAACGACGATAATTTGTTTTTTATATTCTAATTGTTTGTTCCATGTTAAATAACTATCCATTCTGAGACCAAGGTATTTTTCGCATGTCTTTTGTTCGAGTGGGATGTTGTCAATTGTTAGAGGATCATAAGAAGAGATTTTTTTATTTTTAGACTTGAAGATGATATAGCATGTTTTGGAAATATTAATTGTTAATAAATTGTACTGGAACCATTCAAACAATAGATTAAGATCGTCTTGAGCTTTAGAGATAACTTCGTTTATATTAGTACCGAAATAGAATAGGCATGTATCATCCGCATACAGTGTTAAATGACCATGAAGTCCTAAATCTGCTATGCTGTTTATATAGATAAGAAACAGTAGTGGGCCTAATATAGATCCTTGTGGAACACCATATGTGATGGGCTGGGCGCAACTTTGGTTGTTATTAATTTTAACTTTCTGAGATCTGTTTGTTAGGTATGACTCAAACATTTTTAGAGCGGTACCTTGGATACCAATGCGTTCTAGTTTATTTAATAGCAACTTATGACTTACGGTATCAAAGGCTTTTTTTCAGATCGATATAAACGCCTAGGCCAATTTTTTTCCTATCTAAGTTTTCTCTAATTTTCGTTGTTAGATCAACAATGGCTGCAGTGGTATTGCTTTTTGACCTGAATCCGTATTGACGAGCTGAAATAAAGTTAAACTTGTCAAGGTAATTCAACAAACGGTTATGCAATATTTTTTCTAAAATTTTAGATAATACGGGCAGTACAGAGATCGGACCGTAGTTTCCTGGATTGTTGGTGGGCCCAGATTTATAGATTGGTGTCACTTTTGCAACTTTCAAAGTGTCTGGAAAATAACCTTCGGTCATGAGATTGTTAAATGAATGAGCCAGGGGATCAGAAATCAGGTCTTGCAAACATTTTATTACTTTACTGCTTATTTTGTCTATGCCACTACTAGAATGTGGATCAAGGTTTTGAATAATTTTCTTAATTTCATTTGCATCACATGTATTTAGTGTCGACAACTCGTGTTTATTTATTATTTGTTGGCTAAAAAGATGATTTAAGGTACCCTCGTGATATGGTTTTGGAATTTGATCTGCAAGTGACGAACCGACAGTTGAAAAATATTTGTTAAAAGTATCACAGACTTCTCCTACATCAGAAATTTCTTTAGAATCTATCGAAAGTTTTGGAGGAGCACTATTTTGTTTTTAGCTAAACTGTTTATAAGACCCCACATTTTTTTGGGATTATTATTGTAGTTTGAAAAAAATTTTTGATAATAGGAATTTTTCGTTTTTTGTATTAATTTTGCTACTTCATCTCTCTTTTGCTTAAAATGCTTTTCCAAATTCATGTCGTCCTGATTTTGTTTGTGTTGTTTTTTGGCTGGCAGGTTCTGGATTATCAAAACAGATCTTAATTCTTCGAGTCCTCTCAGCTTTGTACTTTCCGATACAGTAAATCCTGACTGGCTTAGGGATATCCTTGTTTATGGTGGATGTTATGTTAAGCACCTCAGCTTCGTCTCTCGCAAGCCTCTCCGTTCTGTTCGTGATTGTTTGCTCTGATATGCCGACTTTATTAACTTTATTTTCTCTCTTTTTACGCTCTTTTAGTTCCCTGATTATTTCTTCATGATTTTTTAGCTCATTCTGTTCTGATGAGGCAGTAGGAGTAGAAGTAGGAGAAATTAGTCTAAAGTTGAGGTTTGTACGTACACTCGCGTCGTTGGATGCTAAAATCGCCGAGTATCGGAGACTTGCGTCGCCTTGTGTGCGAAGGGGGTTAGAGTTGCTCACTCACAAGGACAAAAGATCAAGAGACAAAAGGCAGTGTCTAGACGAAAAAATATTTTTTTATTAATCAAACATTCACTATGCCGGGCAGTCTTTAATTTTGTCGATAAATACCAATAAGAAATAATGAGAATGACAATGGTGCACAGAATTCTAAATAAGAGTACAATAATGGGTCGTAGTTAAATAAAAACAATACACCCTAGGTTGTCCACGACCGGGATAGTTTTTACTTTTTATATTCTATATTTGTATTTTGATAGGTTTTCCTTGTTTTTGTCTTTGCTTTATTTGTCATTCTTCTATTTTTCTTTATTGATTTTTCATTGTACCAAAATTCAGTCCATTTATATTGGTCTCGTTGAAGCCTTTTATTTCCACTCAATAATATATGGTTCTTCTACCGGTGTTAATATTAATGATTTAATTGTGAGCGTGTATAGTGTTTTCGGGTGGCGTATATTTTTTTTCAGTAACATCATCACGAATTCATAACATGGCCACACGATCGGCGAGAAAGCTCGCAGCGGAATGCAGAGCCGCGGAGGCCAAATACAGGGCGGCGGAGGCCAATTATAGAACGACACTAGCTGCTATCGAGGCAGACCGCAAGGTCCACTCCAGCCGCGATAGCGCTAGAAAGCGCGACCACCCGCGTTGTACGCTTGAAGAATTCGGGCCTAATCATTTATGTTCACAGGGTCTCGCAACAAGACCGCGTGACGACGCCGTTTCCCCGGGATTTGCAGTGGTTAGCCCCACGCCGTTGCTCCAGCCCGATTTTTGCCGGGGCTACTACTAGTAACGTTAATGCTCGGAGACGGGAGGACGGCGCAGTCAACGTCACGCAGGTAAACCTAGAAAGTAAGTTTGGTGTGGTAATAGACCCCGCTGCACCGATTCAACCTCACTCACATTTGGTGTCGGAGTTCCGGGTGGTAACGGGGGCTCATGAAAATTTATGTTTTTGTTTACAAAAAGATCATTTATTTGACAAATGTCACGACTTTTATTTCATTTTATTGACATTGCCCATAGATGCTAGATGGCAATCTATTAAAAAGAATATATGTTTTCGTTGCCTGGAAAAAGTTTCACATAATTTTAGATTTTGTTTTAGGAATAAGGCTAGTTGCACAATTGCGGAGTGTAACCGCCGCCATCACTCTGTACTAAATGGCGACAATTTCTTTCTTCGGCCTATATCTGTCAAATGGATCCCGTTCCTTTGACTTCGGTCGACGCTGAGCAGGTAGCGGTAAACGCCGCCGCCACAATAGAGGATCCTACGCTTCGTCCCGTGTTCAAAATTAGAGCAGTCACGGTTTCCGGGCCAGCTGGCAACCTTGGCACATTTGCTCTTTTGGACGAGGGATCCACGGCGACCTTTATCGCCTCTGATGTCGCACCCAAGGTCCAGGGCGTATCTTTGAATCCCTTGCCTTTGACAGGTCCTGATCTTCTGCAACCTTTGCTGGGAATTTTGATGCGTTTTAGGGAAGGTGGAATAGCTTTGACGGCCCAACGTTTATGGCGGGATGATCCTGGACATCCTATCAAGGCATACCGTATGTCATCAACGATATTCGGCGCCTGTTCTAGCTCTTCTACTGCGATCTACATCATGAATCGTAACGCATCGGAATTTCGAGCAGAGTTTGTGGAAGCCGTTCACACAATTACGTCGGATACGTGTTTGAACGATTACATAGGTAGTGTAGAAAGTCATGTGGAGCAAGCAGCGCGTTTGGCAGCTAACATCGACGAGGTTCACAAACGTGGTATTTTGGAGATGCGTGGTTGGATTCCCAATTTACCTGACGCCCTAAACCAGCTGCCAAAGGAGTTGCTCTCCACGCCCGCGCCCTCATTATGTGTTGGTAGCATTGATCTAGGCAGATTCACCTTCACGCGCACATTAGATCTCATCTGGCATCCCATTCGTTACATTTTTGTTTTTGACCCAGGAATAATCTGGCATCCCTTTCGCGACAATGCTGTTTTTGATCCAGGAATCAAAAACAGCTGTCGTCGTTTTGCCTGGAAAGGCTCATTTCATCAGTCATTTTTACCATATCACGTAGAGTCCATTCATTTCATTGCCTCTCAGCAGTTACCCTTGCCAGTCGTAGTAGTAATTTTTTATTTTAGTTTGTGGATTTTAGATTTTAGTTTCCCTGAGCTACGCTACCCCTGAGCAACACAGCCGCTTCAGCTTCGCTACTCCCTGCGCTTCTTCTTCTTTACCCCGACGGCTGCCACCGGTTGCTGAGCCGGTCTACTGCTGAAGGCCCTACACCTTCAAAACCTGCGCCCGTCGTCTGCCCGCCCGTAGAAGTCGAGCTAAGTGTACCAAGGAACTTGCAAGTGACTCTCTACCACGCACCCTGAGACTAAATAAATATTCTATTTGATTCTTGTTCTTTTTCTTATCTCTTACTCTACCCTATCTTGCTTGCGTTGCTGGCTTCCCCGGCAACGTAACACACACTGGTCAGGTCAACTGCCAAAATCTATCGTTTTATAATCGCAATTTTTAAAACTGATATCATACTTTTCACAATTCTTGGGATTGTTAGGCCCGGGTCATGTTATTTTCTGACGACAAAACTGAGCACGATTCTAGGCCAATTTCCTTCCATGCCACTGCTTCTGCACCACTGGATACCGTCGATTTTATCCGTGCAGAACGGCACACAACTTGGATGGAGCCAGCTCGTCTTAGCGAAGAATTTCCCTGCCTGACACGTTAGTCTCCTTGACCATCCAGTTTTGAAAAGTTGGCTTGTATATCGCCAATGGCCACCGAGAGGCAACTGATTATTTCTCAACGGAAGAGATTCCGCAGTGCGACTCCACGTCAAATATTTATCTTTGAGTTCGCACATGCCAATACGGAAACTATTGTAATCGAGGTTCGATAGATGTTTTTGATTTTCTGATTGAAGAACGCCGTGCAATCGGTGATGCTTCAGCTCCAGTCGCACAACCTCCGATGGCAGACCTCCCTGAAGCGCAACTTTGCAGTTTGCTGTGAACGTGTCGGCCATTGCCTGCGTCGGAGTCGACTATTTCGGCCCATTGTCGGGCGTCAACGATTTGTAGCACTGAGTGACGCTGTTTACTTACCTGACATCGAGAGCAACATTTGGAAATCACCGGCAACCTCTCGGTGGATCCACGATCACGTGTCTCCGTCGGCTGGTCGCGCTTCAGCATTCATCGGGACCTTTCACCAGCTTCGCTCCGGAATTAGCGGTTTTCGGAAACGGTTCTGGTGGGCAGAAGCCGCTGGCGGGATATCTGCTCGTTATGGTCTTCCTTTTAAAAAAAGGGGACCATGTCCACGACCGGTGGACCTCTTTTGATAGTTTTTACTTTTTATATTCTATATTTGTATTTTGATAGTTTTTCCTTGTTTTTGTCTTTGCTTTATTTGTCATTCTTCTATTTTTCTTTATTAATTTTTCATTGTACCAAAATTCAGTCCATTTATATTGCTCTCGTTGAAGCCTTTTATTTTCACTCAATAATACTAGTAAATGTTTTCATTGTAGAATGATTTTTTTCTGACTTTTGCAGATATTGAGTAAAAATTTGTTAAAAGAGCAGCCAGACTTACCATACTAATACGACATTGACTTGAATCTTGGCTTGATAGAAAGTAATTCTTAGGCAAAGAGACTACCAGTAGCAAAGAACACGACGTATGGAGTAAATGTATTCATTTCGTGAAGTATTAATAAAGTAAAATACACTGGGCGTCAAAAATAAGTAGTACAGTTTTAAAATTGCAATTACTCTTAAACTATAGAAGTTAGAGTTTTGAAATAAAAGTAATTTTATAGCAAATTTAACAAAGTTTTCTAAAAATAATACTTTATTTAGCATTAGGAAAGTTTTACACTGAAAATTAAGAAAAAACTAAAAAGCTAACCATTTTGAAGTAACTATCAAGAACTTAATTTTTAAGTTTTGGGCCTTGTTCCCACTTTAGTAACTTGTGTTGCCGCCTCGGGCTCTGATGACATCTTCGAGCCGGTTTGGCATGCTGAACACTAAGTTTCGGAGGCGGTGTTAGGGAATATTCACCCATTCTTCTATCAGGGCCTGTTTTAGAGCCCTGAGGGTGGCGGGGGGTGGTCTGCGTCTTCTGACTAGCCTCCCAAGCTCAACCCAAGTGTGTTCAATCGGGTTAAGATCTGGGCTTCTTGATGGCCAAGCCATCAAGCTGATGCCAACCTCCTGAATGTACTCTTGTACGAGGTGAGCGGTGTGTGGCCGGGCGTTATCATGCATTAGTATCGCTCCATCACCCATATTTACTAAATATGGCCCTGCATACTCGATAAGGATCTCTAATGCATATCTTTCACCAGTCAGACTGCCATTTTCTGTGACCACTAGCTCTGTGCGACCCTCTGAAGAGATGCCAGGCCATACGTGTACAGAGCCCCCGCCGTATTGAACTCTTTCCGAGATGCAACCTTGAATGTATCGCTCACCAGGTCGCCTGTATACTCTCTGCGTTCCATCGGAAGTGAATAAAGAAAACCGAGACTCATCTGTGAACAAAACTCTTGTCCATTCTTCTTCGTCCCATTGTACGTGTTGACGGGCGTAGCGTAGTCTTGCTACTCGATGCCCTGTCTCAAGTTTGGGGCCATTTGCTGGCCTGTACGACTTCAGGTTGGCTTCAGCAAGGTCTTCTCCTCACTGTACTCTCACTAACGTAGTCTCTTCGGGTCTGAAGAAGCTGTTGCTGGACCTTAACTGCATTAAGGTGACGATTTCTTAACACAGTAGAGACAATTAAGCGGTCTCTCCGGTACTAGTGCACCTGGGTCTGCCATTACTTGGTCTCCTTAGATGGTTTCCAGTCTCTTAGTACCTTCGCTTTACTTGCTGGATCGTTCTTAGAGTTACACCCACCGTTCTTGCAGTATGACGCATACTGATGCCTACTTCGAGAAAAGTTATGATTCTTGCACATTCTTCTGGTGAAAGAGGCATGATTAGTGACGTTTACTCGCTGAAGACACATTTGCTTTTGAATTGCAATTGATTTATCAGAAATAAAGAAAACAATAAAAAACAAAAGTACAAGCCAACAGTTGAAAAAGAGTGTTTTTGTTTATCAAGTTTTTTTTTCAGTCAATCTTTAAAAAATGATTTATGCATGACGTTTTTATTAAATGAAATGAAATTGTCTTTTAACTTTTTTTTATTTGAAAGCTTCTGTAGTTTAGGAGATATTGCAATTTTAAAACTGTACTACTTACTTTTGACGCCTAGTGTATATATTTATTTAACATAATTAATCCAATTATTTTTTTAAGCTGGACATAATTCTGAAGAAATGATTTAAAAAATATATATTTGTGTTAAAGGTTTAGGTTTTTATTTGAATTGTGACATTGTAAATTGACATGAAACTGGCAAGTAATAAAGGAAAAAGTTTGATTGTTTGAAAATTTAGATGATATAGAATGTTTGGAAAACATATTATGGAACATTTTGTAGAAAAGTCTCTAGTCTTGAGAACAGTTTTGTATTACTGTTTTGAGGATTTTGAAGGAGTTTTTAGGGAAAATAAAATGTAACGTTATGATAATAATAATAGGATTTAATATGAAGAAAACCTGACTTTGATCTCTATTCCAACACAATATCATATATCTTCCCAGGACCCAGGTCCTTTCTGATGTTGGAATAGAGTAATGGAAAAGTGATTATATGAATCACACGGAAAGAGAAATTACAAAATGGAGGAAAATTAAACTACTAAAGAAATGCAAAAATGAACAAACCAATTGATGACGAATTTCTTGGTGCGCTGATGCTCAAAGGTTTACCAACGGAGTACGAACCTATGATCATGGCATTAGAACATTCAGGTGCTGTCATTACAGCCGATCTCGTTAAATCCAAACTGCTACAAGATCGATGGTGGGATACTCGTGGAGATTCGAGTGAGTGCTTATCTTCAATAAGAAAAGGCGCTACTTAGAGTGACTCCGGAACGAGGAAAGCGTAAATACATTTGATAGAAAGAGACAACCGTGGTGCTGGAAGTGTAGACGAAAGGGACATCTGAAGAAAGACTGTCGAATTGAGATTGGTTCTTCAGGAAACTGTGCTTTGTCGGCATATAGCACTGAAGCGGACTCTGATTCTTCTTGGTATATAGATTCTGGAGCTACAAATCATATGACTAGCAGGCGCGATTTGATGTATAACTTTAAATCGCATGGTGGATACGTCACGATTGCTAGTGGGGATAAACTACAGTGTACAGGTATTGGTAACGTTAAGTTGTCGAATAATGCGATATTGACTAATGTGCTGTGTATTCCTAAACTGTCTGTTAATCTCATATCTGTTTCTCAATTGATTAAGAACGGTAGTACTATAACTTTTGATACTAATGGTTGTACTATTTATAAGTTGAGTGATGTATTGATTAAGACAAGTGACATAGGAGGTCCATACAAACTTCAGACATACAGTCTAAGGGCAAATGTAACTATTAGCACTTCAATTTGTCATCAAAGGCTTGGTCATTTAGGTGGCAACAATATGAAGCTTTTAAGGCAGGGACTTGCTAATGATATTAGTTTTCAGGATGACCCTTGTAAAGACGTTGCTTGTGAGGTTTGTTTAAAGGAAAGCAAGCGCGTTTTCCTTTTGTCCGTAATCCTGAGAAGTCTGTGGCTGCAAAGCGGTTGGAGTTGATCCATACTGATTTGTGTGGACCGTTGCCGGTGAACTCGCTCGGAAGCAAGAGGTACATCTTAACGTTCTTGGATGATCATACGAGGAAGGTGTTCGTTCCTGAAGCACAAAAACGAGGTGAGTCAATACACGGTTGCTGCTGTTATTCGAGATGCTGTTGATGAAAATGTTATTGAGCTGATGTATATGCCTACTGAGCAGATGACTGCTGATGTATTCACAAAGGCATTGACATTTTGTAAGCATGTTAGGTTTGTGCAAGATATGTTGGAAGTCGTCCAAGATTAAGAGGGCGTGTTAGAGGTTTGATATTTATATAAAACCTTCTTATTATTATTTTAATCCCTGGCCGACATTCTTTTTATCTGTCACATATTTTTAGGTCTGTACATTGTGAAAAGATCTGTTTTTCCTTGTGATGTTAATAAAATACTATGTATAGTTTATTTGTTTTAAATCTATTCTTATAATAGTAACTTCTCAGCGTTACATTCAGGAAGTCATCAGGCCCCATGTAATTCCATTTGCACAGCGTGTGGGTCCCGGGTTCGTCTTGATGCAAGACAATGCCCGCGCATACACAGCTCGAGCGACCCAGTCTGTACTAGAAGACTCCAATATCCAAGTGTTGCCGTGGCCAGCAAATAGTCCGGACTTACACCCGATTGAGCATTTGTGGGACCAACTGAAACGAAGAGTTAGAGAGAGTCCGCAAGAGTTCTACAACCAGCAGCTACTGATTAACTTAGTCAAACGAGCCTGGGAAGAGATACCACCTGAAAACATCAGGCACCTGATTGAGAGTATGCACTCTCGGCTTCAGGAGTGCATAGGTAAACGAGGAGGGCATACCCGTTATTAATAAACAAATTTTTTTTTACTTTTGAGTGACTTGCCATAGTTGGCGTTTATTATCCCAAACTGACCATTTTTAAGAAAATTTGAACTAAACGTGATAATTGATTGCTATTTAAAACAAGTTTTGGTCTAAAGGTACACAATAACATTGTTTTAATGTAAAGTAAATTAAATTATCTATTAGTTTGTTTGTTTTCATGTTAGAGCAAAAATATCTAGGGACACTAGATATTTTTGCTTTGAGTAGTATATATGGAACATTTTGTAGAAAATGGTTATTACAACTTAAAGACTAGTCTTGAGAACATATCAGCTTTGTATTACTGTTTTGAGGATTTTAAAGGAGTTTTTAAGGAAAATAAAATGTAACATTATGATAATAATACAAGGATTTAATATGAAGAAAACCTGTCTTTGATCTCTATTCCAACACCAGATCATAGATCTTCAACAATTTGAACCTTATTTCATGCGTATTGTATTTAGTTTGAGCCTTTTTTGTGTAACTATATCCAAATGAAATTATAACCCACGACCAGATGTTACCCTTGGATGTGATGTGAATGACGAGTCGAGTGATCGGGAATTTGACGACCATAAATTATATTTAATTGAACACATATAGCCTTCTGTCAGTAGTCTGAAATAGAAACGATGCATCGACTGTGAATATTTGTAATAATAACTATGTGACTAGGTTACTAGTTGAGGATGTTGACTGCATGGAGAAATGGTATGGAGACAAAGGTATATTAATATAATACTAGCTTCTGGCCGCGGCTTCGCCCGCGTGGCCAACTAACAATTAGCATATTTTTCTTCAGAAACAAATTTCGGTCCGGTCCGGTTCGGTTCGGTCCGGTCCGGTACGGTTCCATCCGGTCTGATCAGGTTCGATCCATTGCGGTCCGGTCCGGTCCGGTCAGTCCGGTCTTTATAAGGAACCTACATGCCAAATTTGGAATCTCTAAACCCAGGGCTGAGCGTTGATATACCCTCGCAACTTCGTTTGCGTTTATCTCGCTTTCCCGTGGGAATTTTGAAAAATCTTTTCTTGGTAGGTACACCCCAAGACGTCGTAAGGAACCTATTTCCAAATTTGGAATCTCTAGACCCAGCTGTTTGGGCTGTGTGTTGATACAGTCAGTCAAGACTTTGAATTTCATATAATATATAGATTAACAATTTACAGCGACCGAAAATGACAGACTAATAGAACAGTGTTGTGGAGGTCTGATGCCAGTCACACTCACATCGCATTTAGCAGTCTTAGGATTAGCTGGTACGGCTCGACACTCTCGTAATCTTGACCGAAGTGACGTGATGTTAGAAGACAAAGGAAAAGAAAGACGAATTAGGACTTAGGGCCCGACCTTTTCTCATTTTTTCGTGAGAGTGTAGAGCTGCCATAGCAGTTTCTGCCAATCCTAAAGAAAACAATTAAAAAATCCAAAGACAAATTAAATAGGTCGTATAACATGACCGTCTTAATTTAATATTAACAATAGTGTATAAGCTATGTATGTACCTTTTCCGATTAGCAATACCTTTACATTGCTATACCAACATACGACAACAAAATAAATAGAGCGCGTCCTTAATTTTTATTACCAAGGCTCGAGCGTTATGCCAGGCTTTTCAGTGACAACTTTACAGCTATGTACGTACCTATTGTGTCCTATATCTGAAATTGCTTTTACGTGGAGTACACCACCCATATCGGGTATTATCTCGATTATTGTTACTTTTATTATATAATTATATCGTGGTTAATTTTTATTTGTCTAAACATTGTTTTTCTCTCTTAGCGAATGGTCGCGCGTTTTTGGGCAAACAGTTCCATTGCTTTCGTTCTTATTCATTTTTTTTTATAATGCTTAGATCAATTTGTTCTTAACCTTAAACCCCCTTATTAATAAATGAAAGTCAATCAAGGTGATTTTTATGACTTTCACATCTCATTCCAGCCTTCTCAAGAGTGACAGCGACAAACCAGTTTTTTTTAATCATGGATCACAAACTGTCGTAACAGCGCTCATTTTTAATTATTCAAATATATGGCTTTAACATTCAATATCCATACATTTTCATTATTAATTAAATAAATTAATAGTTCCGTTAACATAATTGTAGTTTTCAGGAACGACTTGTGTCTGAGACCACCGAGTAAGTATCACAAACCGAACTCTTTTTAAACAAGAACCTCTTTGTAAATAGTTATTATGTTTCCTTTTTCTTTATGGTTTTTATATTCTATTTTACTGTCACTTCACTTCACTTTTCACCTTCTCGCCATCGAACCATATTTTTCTTTAATATAAATTTTCTTCATCCCTTCCTCTTTTCCTAAACTCTCCATCCTTAATAACATACTTTGTTACGT
This sequence comes from Endotricha flammealis, assembly GCA_905163395.2. Lineage (NCBI taxonomy): Eukaryota > Metazoa > Arthropoda > Insecta > Lepidoptera > Pyralidae > Endotricha > Endotricha flammealis. The sequence goes on along the minus strand of LR990852.1, from coordinate 9,418,951 downwards.
AAAAGTAAACGGAGTAGATTGCTGCTCTTTAAATTCTGTTTACAGCAAAAGATTACAGGTGTGACTATAAATTTGTATTCCTCATGTGTTTAAAATTTGTTTCTACCAACGTGGTTTATTTTCACAAAATGTCAGCCTTTGCGATATTTTCATTTGTTACGAACTTTTGTCAAAACAGATAGATCACGTTTTTGGCCCACCGTATGTTTATGTGAGGATATGGTATGTGTTACAATTTTATTGTATCGTCTAACACTTTCTATTGGGGAGAATTTTCCGCACGTGACCGAATAAACTGTTCTCTTTCTATTTACTAATTTATTTTTTATAATAGTAGTTTATCTATTTAGTTTTTAATGATGGTACAATGCATGAAAAATCTCTCAAACAAAAAATATATATTGTCAATCGCTGTTACCCAATTTATATCTGATAAATCCATGATATTACGACATTTCATTCAACACAACAACAGAAATACCTACCAAAGGTATTAAAGGTATATAATTTGACAGCGAACTTAAATAAAATACAATAAAAAGTAGTAAAAAGCATACACTGCCACGTTCTATTGTAACGAGGATGAGGAGGACGATGGGGCCTTATAAATCGCCACATTTGTACAATTAATTCAACCAATTGGACAAGAGACTTGGAAATTTTTAAATATCGTTGAAAGTAAAGTATGTACCTGACATTGTTAGCAACATAACGTAGCCAAAATTGTGGGTCATAAATATAGTTGGGCGGTATAAGTTGCCATACATAACCTACCAAAATAAAGCGCTGTCTCCTCGTAATAGATTTTGCCGTAATGCGTCAAACAACAATAATTTACGAGCAATATTTGGCAAGCAACGGACCCCGGAAAAGCGTGATAATTCTGTTGAGTGGAGTGCAATGTTTAAACGCGACGCATGTTAGCTCGTTTGTAACTGCATATGATTATATACTAAGAACCGATTTAACAATATCAGCAGCAAGATAAAGTATCAAAAAAACCGAGCTAGTAGGTACGTGTCGGTGTCGAGCAACGCACAGTGTTTGCACATGAGTGGAATGCCATATTCTATGACATTACGTTTTCATCAAAGGTATTATCCTGACAAATTTTATACATAAACCTTCCTCATGAAATAGGACTGTAAGTGTATTATCGCAGGCGCTCAACCTAGAAAGCTGGAAATTTTGTATAGAGGTTCTCTTTATGATGTTGACAAGGACAAAGATGGGGTTTTATGGAATTCCCACGGGAAAGGGAGTAATAGGACTATAAGTGTATTATCGTAGGCGCTCAACCTAGAAAGCTGGAATTTTGTATAGAGGTTCCCTTTATGATGTTGACAAAGATAAAGACGGCAATTTGTAGAATTCCCACGGGAAAGGGAGTAATAGGACTGTAAGTGTATTATTGCAGGCGCTCAACCTAGAAAGTTGGAATTTTGTATAGAGGTTCCCTTTATGATGTTGACAAAGATAAACACGGCAATTTATAGAATTCCCACGGGAAAGGGAGTAATAGGACTGTAAGAGTATTATCGCAGGCGCTCAACCTAGAAAGCTGGATTTTTGTTTATGGTTTCCTTTTATGATGTTGACAAGGGTAAAGACGGCAATTTATAGAATTCCCACGGGAAAGGCAGTATCCACGCGGGCGAAGCCGCGAGTACAGCTAGTACTTCATAAGTTCGTCGGCTATTATTCGGTAACTAGTAGAGTCTACTTAACCGTTATAATTTTTACTTTTTAACAAGCTGAAAACAAAATAAATTTCTACTTTTTCATCAATTTTTTTCTACTTAGTTACTTTTTAATTAATAGTGTTAGGTATACTTTAATTTAAGTTTTTTTTTTCAATTAGATGCCCTTTCAAACACTACAAAGGGTGTTGAAGAATTGAAACACTGTAAAAATCTAATAAATCTATTTTTAGTTAATGTAGAAGAAAATTTATTTGTAGTTAATTATTACTTTACTCTTAAAGCTGTCTGTGTTCTTAATGCGAATTTTAATTGTACTTTACGATTAATTATCAAGATAAACTATTAAGTTTAAATTGTGCGTGCCAGTTGGTGGTCAGGTAAATATTTTCATTTATGATTAATTTTTAACTATTTTATCTTTTGTAAAATGAGCTAGTTTTTTTAAAACTAAATAAATAGAAATACTGGAAGGAGACGGAAATCAAGCAACGCCAACCACAGTCAGTGTTAGGATGCGTGTAAAAAATCTCGAGCTTCTCCGTGTGTTGTACGTGATTACTACAACTTAGTATGATTAAGTTTAATTTTACTTAAATATTATAAATGTCATCCACTTTGACAAACATTTATTTTGTGCAAAACATTTTTGAACACAATTTCTCATTTCTCTGCAGAATATTAATTGCGCTATACACAACAGATAGTTTTTTGATATTGTTAGTACTTTACGTATAATCGTGAAAGCACAAAAATGCTAGATACAATTTTGCCACCTACTTATGCGCAACTGCGTCGAAGGAGAAAACTTAGAACAGTCATATTGGGCAACAAATGAATAAAACCTTTTGAAGGAATTATTTCCTTTTTCAATTGAACTACCACTGGCCTAAAATACAATTGACAGATTGATGAAATTCCGAAAATTGATGAATACCATAGATATTTCTGTTGAATACTATAAATCCTACTTCCTATTATTATATTATTATCCTACTAATATATATGAAACACTGTAAAAATCTAATACATCTATTTTTAGTTAATGTAGAAGAAAATTTATTTGTAGTTAATTATTACTTTACTCTTATAGCTGTCTGTGTTCTTAATGCGAGTTTTAATTGTACTTTACGATTAATTATCAAGATAAACTATAGATATATAAATATTATATATATAATATAAAGGTGAAAGTTATGTGTATGTTTGTTACTTCTTCACGGTTAAATAGATGGACCAATTTTTATGATATTTGGTATGTAGGTAGCTGATACCTTGGATTAACACATACTTTTTATCCCGAAAAGTAGGCGATTTCTTTAGGATTTGGTCAAAAATCTGATATAGATGGCGCTGCTGTGCATAAAATTAAACGCGGGTAACACCGCGGGCACCACCTACTATACTATATATTATACGAATTCTATTTCTACACAAATTTAAACCGCAGTTATTATTGCTAGATGTTTTTGTTTTATCTTGTATTTTTCCATATTGTACATATTAATCAGAAAGAAATGGTTTTTACTAATTTTTTGTATGTTTGTTAGGGCCAGTACTGTATTCCAAGTTTGCAGCACTCGATAAACCTGTCAGTCAAGTCAAATTTCATAAAACCGAGTAGTTACCTAATGATAGACTGGTATCTAGTACTGTATTCCAAGTTTGCAGCACTCAATAAACCTGTCAGTCAAGTCAAATTTCATAAAACCGAGTAGTTACCTAATGATAGACTGGTATCTACTAATAAAAAAAGGTTTTAAATTTTTCATTCTGTATTAAGTTTCAAGCGAAATCTTTTTTCCTCTTTAGTTTGATAGTGACAGCTATGATTTAACGTCTCATCAAAAAGTGCGTTCCAGAAACCTACTGAAAGTTACGTCTAATATCTTTATTATTTTAAATAATTTAAATTATTCAAACTATTATTAGCAAGTAAACCCCCAGTCAAAGGAAAAATGTTTTTGAATTTGCAAAACGGCTTTTCAGGAAAAAGAAACATAATTAGGTAAATATTGAAAGATAAACTGATATTACGTACGGTTTGTCTTAAAAGTGGGTTAAACTTACTATGATTCTGAAAGAAAAGAAAAGAATAAGAAAAGAATTTTTAGAACACACCACAATATTCATCGGAGAAGAAAATAATTTTTACTTTTCTCGCTGCGCACAAAGTCACTACAATTTTTTTAATAATGTCATAGTAGTTGCGAAAGTTTATCATGATAATCCCTTGTATTAGAAATGCAAAGAGGCATTGAGTTGTAAACGCAAATCAAACATTTAGTCGGGACTCGGGCGGGACACTGGGAAACTTACGGCCGGTGCGATGTCGGAGAAGGAAATTTAAGAAGTTTCATCGAGCAACGAAATAGACCATTAAGCAAGATTATTAAAGAAAAATAAAAGTAATAAAACGAGTCGTGCGTATCATGTAGAAAAGAGAGGATGTTCGAGGGAGGGCCGGGAACGGGAAGGGCGGCGCGAGGTTCGCGAGCCCAGTCGTCAGTCGACACTCGCGGTAGAGCCTCGCGCTAACTACGCTCGCAGTCTCCATAAACTTTCGACTCCGTCATTTCACTGCGCGAATGTTTCAGATCGCAGTTTTTAAAATGTGATGAGTTTTCATTGAATACCTATTTCTAAAAGTGCGAACTATGACACCGTTCAAGTTTTTTCTCCGTGTTTCTCAAATTGCATTCTTTTTTGTGGTTTTCATGAACTATGATACTGTTGCCAAAGGTCAAGATCAAAGACAGAGTCAAAACCAAGGGAAAGGTCAAGATCAAAGACAGAGTCAAAACCAAGGGAAAGGTCCAGATCAAAGACAAAGTCAAAACCAAGGACAGTCCCAGAGCCAAGCCGACAGTGATAAGATTCCCATAGGTGAGTAATTAATTATAATTTTTTGCGTTTAGTTTCAGGTTTGAAGAAAACTTTCTTTAATTTCATATTTATCTTTTTATCTATAATGAAAATAATTTCAAACACTTTGTGTTATGACTACATTCGACGCCCTCGATGTTTTGATTCGGCTTAAATAAGCTTTATTACATTGCGTACCGTGGCCTGACAAGAAACTTAAGCTACACGTGTCTAAGTTAATAAAATTGTCATTAGGTATAAAAACTAGTTTCTTCAGAGTTTGTATATACGGCACCGAAAAAATAATTTTAACTATGTGCACTACACTACACATTTCATTGTTGTAAGCTGTTTAACGTGGATCTTTTTACGAGAAAAAATACATTTCCATTTTAGTTATTTGTATGTAAAAAACCTGTAGTTTTTACCATAAATTATTCTTATTAATGACTGCATAACATGTTAGCGAACTGAAACTGAGATGCAATGGCGATTTTCTTTTTCATAGTTTACGCAACTTTTACTATAAAAAAAAGTATCTCTTTATGTAGTAGGTCAAAATTAGAGGAGAGGTTTTAGCTTTTAAATAAGATATTCTTTGATTTCGCAAAAGGGATTGATATCCAATATTTATACTAGCATTTTAAATGTGAAAGTGTGTTTGTTTGATTGTCCTTCTAACGTCAAAAGGTACAAATGGATTGACATTACTCCACGGTATAATTTTATCATAGGAAATTATTTCCTATGATAAAGTTATATCCACTCCACGGTATAATTTTATCATAGGAAATTATTTCCTATGATAAAATTAAACCGTGGAGTGGATGTATGTATAATACCCAACTCATTGGCACTTCTCCTTGATCAGGCGGGTAACAGATAATGAGATAATCGTAAAATTTTGCTTCCTGAAATTAGTAAGAAGACAATTAACTTTATTACATTTTCAGAACACATAAAATTTCATATTTAATCATCTTTATTGTTAAGGAAATCGCCTAAATAGAGTAAACATGTATTTCAGCCAAGTAGATATTCCCTTGAAACCTTTTTCCAATAAAATAGTTAATGTACAATAAAATCCTGCTTTCCCTACTGTTTTATAGTTGCAGCTTACTTCGTATTATAACCAACCAGTATACTTATTTGATCGCCATTTTCTGTCTGAGCGCTGAGAAATTATTACATAATGTTATTTAAGTACTGCAGAAATAATTAAATTACCCCTTATCAGATTATTTTGTAACTATGTATACAGTTACGAGCGCAGATTTTTGGAAGTCCTTACAACTCATTTTATTGACCAGCAACAAAAATAGACTCAATGAACATAGAGAGAGTACCATGGAAATATAGAAAAACATACTTCATACTAATATTATAAATGAGAAAGTGAGTTTGTTTGTTTGTTATTCCTTCACGGCTTGACTAAGCAGCCGATCATTATGAAAGTTTGTATGACATATTGTCAGGGGTACAGAGCCCAACATAGGCAAATTTTTATCCCGTGAAAGTATGTTGTCATTCCAATGGGAAAATATTTTTTCTACTATAGACGGCGCGCGGCGCTGCAAAACTATTAATGTCGGCCAACAGATGGCGCTACAAGTCGCGCTATGGGTTGTTTTCTCAAACGAGATCTGTCATAAAATTAACCGCTAGCGAAGCCGCGGGGAAAATCTAGTATAAAATAAAGCCCAGTCGTGCTTTGTTCATTAGTAGAAATTTCTTTTAAAATAATAATGTATTAGAAACCCAATTTTAGTATTTTAAACAGCGTATTCTTTGTTGTGTTTAAGTACAATTATCCGCTTTTAAAACTTACCAGCGAAATTGGCCTGTTAACACAAATTTAAGGTAAAAAAATATTTGCTACAAATTGGCAAATTATGCCTTCCCACTCTTTGTGCCGTTCATCGTACCCAGTGAACTGAACTTTATATGAATATCATTGCAACGAAAACAGTGGCATTAAAATTGGAGCAGTTTGTTACCAAAGCAACTGCAGTGTAGGTAGATAATAATGAACCAATTATATTCTGTGACTAAAACTAAAAATTTGTTGACGTTACGAATGTTCTATAAACGCAATAATACTTTTTATATTATACTTGTGGCGAGCTATGCGATGACATGAATTAAAATAATAACAAGCGGCCTCAGAGTAAAAAATTGGAAAATCCTTATTCTTTAGTTTGATGATATTACTTTCTTAGTGAAGTTGGTCACCAGATTTTTTGATCATTATGAAATGGTGACATTGTGAACGGACTATTGACAATCATAATAATATATCGATGTGACGACTTGATTTTTTCATCGTTACTAATATTATACAAGTTTTTTATTTTTTATTTTAAACAATGAGTACTTATTTAAATTCAGAAATGAATATATCCGTGGCACATTAAAGGTAGCCAAAGATTGCGCTGGTATGGACACGTGATGAGATGAAATGATGACCTTATGACCAAGAGAGTGATGAACATAAGAGAGGGCAAAAGTGGTCGCGGAAGACCACCACACCAATGACCTGGATACAAACTATCAAAAACTGACCGGGGAGATGAACAACCGCATAGTGTGGCGCAAAAATACGATTGGGACTAAGTGCCAAAAGGTAGAAGAAGAATGAGTATACTTATTTACATACAAACCACTTATTAGACAAATTCTCGTCTAAAATAGTAATAATATATTGATTTGAATACTCGCACTAACTTATTTGTCTGTTGTCATGGTAATAAATAATTATTTAAAAACGTCCTGTCAAGTTCTGACTTGACAGGACGTTTTTAAATAATTATTTATATATTAGTGTCGTTGCTAGCCAGCCAGTCAAACCAAAAAGTTTTTTTCCTAAATTGATACATCGGTAAACCAGGTCGGTAATCTTAAGAAAAGTGTACTTTTATTACTACTCAAAAAATATAATGTAAACGTTCTCATTAAAAATACAGTGGCTTTGAAATATTCTTGTGTACCGTCTAAAAATTTCAAGCTACTTACGAACAAATTGCAAGCATAGCGGAAATACGAGTGAATACAATAAATTACTCCAGAACTCCAGCTAAGTAGAATTGCTGAAAATCACTTTAATATTCGCCACAGATCAATGAGGTTATTGGTTATCTTCGAAAGTTTTCATAATTCAGCAAGCAATTTTAACTGGATTTCGAGATATTAATTAAAATGATTAAAATAGTCATGAAAGTGGAAAAAAAATCTTCTTTCATCAGTGGTTACGAAACAGCGAAAAAAAAACTTCCTTTATCCGGTCACGAGGTTTTGGTTATAAAAATGGAATAAGGCGCTTAATCGCACGTCAAGAACATTTTCACCTTTGATTTTAAGTCTTATTACATACTAAATAAGATACATCAATAAATCTAATTAAGAGCGCGCATTCCGTCCACTAGCGCCGCCATTTGAACGAGAGTGATAGCTGGTAAACGTAGATGAATAAGTAAAATAACGTTCTATTACGCATTAGAATAGACGATGAAGTATAGACTATCACTCTCGTTCAAATGGCGGCGCTAGTGGACGGAATGCACGTTCTTAAAGTAAATTGTTGAGGAACATTAAAATTAAATGACTGACCCATATTTAAACATGCTGGAGAAAAATCTATCCTTCATTCTACTTATCATTGATTTTTTTTAATCTATGTATAGTAATACTAGTGAAAACCGCGCAACTTCATTTGCGTGTATTTATTTATGCACAGCAGCGCCATCTATAACAGATTTTTGATCAAATCCTACGGGAATCGCGTACTTTTCGGAACAAAAGTGCCCTATGTGTTAATCCAAGGTATCAGCTACCTACATACCAAATATCATAAATGTTGGCCCAGCTATTTGAGCGTGAAGAAGTAACAAACATACACATAACTATCGCATTTGTAATATTAGTAGGATTACAAAGAGAAATGATTTGATTGTTTTTAGCGTTCCGAAACACAAAAGAAAAAACGGAACCCTTATAAGATCACTTTGTTGTCCGTCTGTTTGTCTGTCTGTCAAGACCCTTTATTTCGAGAATGCGTGGAGATATCAAGTTGAGATTTTAACCGAGTACTCAGGTCTACAGTCCGACGAAGTTAAAAAAAAAAAAAAATTTTAGTTAACGTAAAAAGAAGATACCGATACTCAGCAAAAAAAAACGCATATTTCGACACTCTGAAGGAAACTAAGACTGGCAACCATGAAACGAAATTCCAAACAAACGGGCTGATGTTTCTTTGAATTCTATCCAGTTTTGAACCTTATTCAAACTGGTTATGTTTTTTTTGACATGACTACGTGTTTTTTGTTTCGGATGGATACTTTCATGGTTGCCCCGCTTGTTTTTACTTTTCAATGACTTGACGTTTGATGTGTCAAATTATGTCAGTAAACGTCATAATTTTATTGCATTAATTTGGCGCAGTTTGTTAATCCTAGTTCTAGCTAGGGAAACGTATTTCTCCGAAGTGCGTTAAAAACTAACACTAGAGAACAACGAAACTACGCCAAAACGGAATGTGTGACAATAGGTTCGTTTGGTTTACCTTGTGACCCAGAAATAGAATTATTAGGATGTTTTATTCAAACAAGAACCTGTTTTATGAAATTTACCTGGTAGGTATGCCTGGTCGTTAGTCGGTAGATTACTTAGGAAGTCTTCAGATTATCTAGTTGATGTAAGAAGTGAATCATTTTTCCTCTTTAACTGACTCGGCAAGTTAATCTGCACTCTAACTGATTTACGCAAATTAACGGTTACATATTATACTAAATTGTCAGTAATGCGAGTGCAATATACTTAATGTACTTGTTTATTTATATTTGATATTCTTTTCCATCTCCGAAAGTCTTGTGTTTAAAAACTTAAAAAAACCATGGTAGTAGTCCATAATAATATAGTGAACCTACAAGGAAAACTATAACGGTTAAGTAGGCACTATTAGTTACCGAGTAATAGCCGACGAACTTATGAAGTAAAATTTCTTTGACGAAAACGTACAAATGGCATAGAATATGGCATTGTACTCATCTGCAAGTAAGAAATGCGTAGCCAATACGGAACCCTACATTGTGCGTGGCCCGACACATACTTGCCCGGTTTTTTTGGTATCATATTGGCCAAATTTAATATTGCTATTGTTATCTTTAGTTTCAGTAGTTAGCCAACATTACATGATTATTATTTTTAATTGACATTATTGTGATTTCTTATCGATGTTTATCTATTTTAATAAACCCAACAACATCAATTAAATTCAATGTCTCCTGAAAGGGTATATTTTAATTTTGTTGGGTATGTTATTATTAATTTTAACTGTTATTCGATCCATCATTTTACCCGTCTCTGGATGAGGCAGGCAAGGGGCCTCTGGAATCAGGAGATCTACTCGTACCAACGTTAAGCGCGTTTTACACTTTACGTGGAAATCGCCGACTGTTCTTGACTGATAGCCTAAGAAATAAAGCGGAATAAAAGTAAAAAATTGTTTCAGAAACTGGTTGTCACACCTTGCTCCTTTAGCTCACTCAATAAAGTGAGAACAACAACGTAAATCTTTCGCACATGTACGGATCTCTAATTGTTCACGCATTCTCGCAAAATACACACTATTGAATGAAGCACGCTTAACACATAATATATTGGGAATTTAATATGCTGTATGCTGTACTCGGATTAAATTATTTAAAAAAGACTAAACTTTAACCACTTTAAGGTGGTACGTTTCGGCCCGCGCGGGAAATTAAAATTTTTTGGTGATTTTTACAAATTGCATCTCAATCATTGATAGAATTTTCGTGAAAATTGATTTGGCGCGACAAAATTAACAATATATCTACTGAATAATTATCAAATAAATTATAAATATTAGCTCTTCTTATTATGAATGTCCACGATGCATCTTTTTAAACGTGCATTATTTTCCGCACGGACCGAAAAGTTACACCTTAACGAGATTACGTTTCGTACACACATAAATCTCATCTCAAAGTCATGGACTATCTCGCTCAATTCCTATTCTGTATGAGTGAGACAGCTCTTGAGATTAATTTAAAATTGTAACTGTTTTGTTACGAGAATAGGGGACTGATTTTTATTTAGAAATCATAACATCAATATTTTTACGGAATTATGTATAAAAATATATTGTTTTATTCGAAATTTCGTATAATTTAAATTCAGGGTAGGCCCTATAAATCCTCCCTCTTCAACACGAGTTCATCTTTCATGAAAGCTTATTTATTCTTCGTACGTTTGAATTGGCATTTCGCTGTCAATGTTTGTTAAGTATAAAGTACACAATTTTCACGAAACAAAACGCATATATATTATCTGCAGGGCAATTTCTAATTTGAATTTTTTCTTTTTTTGCCGTCGATAAATAACAGGGGTGAAACCAAAGCAATGACTGTCTGGAACATTGCGCTCCGCCAACTCACAGTTCAGCCGTTCAGCAGCGTGTCAGTGTTCACTAAAATTCAGTTCGATTGAAATGAGACCCATATTACAATAGCAGGAGTGAGGGTAGATCATGTTTAAATTGTTGTGGTGTAATACTAGTAGAACCTCATATAGTTTATTATATGTATATAATATGTAAAATGATGTGAGAACAATTTTGGCATCAGATGCACTAACTTAAAGTGTTCCGTGTTCGTTTATACGCGAGTCATGACTGTAGCTTTTATATGAAATTTCTCTTTTGCTGCCCAAGTGAGATGCAACAACGGTATTCTTTGTGTTTCAACGTTTTAATACCAGCTTTTGCCTGTTTATAACAGTGTTCCTACTGATTTATGGTACGTTGTACACGGCACTGTTTATCACAGAGTGTTTACGTTTTACTACTAAAATTAACTTTAACATTAATTTCTCTCTTTTTGTATTATTTTTATATCTAATACAGTGAGGTATTTCAATAAGCAACAATCTATTGTGCATCTGTTAAATCTTTTACCAACAGCCTATGTGTCAAATTACCATAATAAACGATCATGTGCCAGATCTTTTACGTAGTGTAGTGTGTTTACAAGTCACATAAAAACATAAAAGTTTTAACTGTGTTTATCGCTGACCTTTTAATGTCGAATACTTAATTTTAGAATGATAACAGCAAAAAATCATGCGGGCGAAACTTTGTCTGAAAAACCGGGTAAGTACGTGTCGGGCCCCGCACAATGTAGGGTTCCGTATTTGCTACGCTTTGCTTGCTTACAGATGAGCCATATTCTAATGACATTTGTAAATTTTCATCAAATAAATTTTATTTTATAAGTTCGTCGGCTATTGCTCGGTAACTAGTAGAGCCTACTTAACCGTAATAGTTTTCATTGAAGGTTCAGCATATGGACTATTATATAATATGATTTTTATAAACACAAGTTTTTTGGTGATAGGGACCACCATGCAAAACGTAAATTGGCACGATAAATGTAAATAATTTCGAAACAGATCATTGATTTTGATTTACATGCATGGGAGGCACGCCAAAAAAATTATTTTTGCTCCAGCACTTTGTTAGCATACCAAATTACAGCTTTCTAACATTAAGCGTCTAGGCGCTAGACCGCGGACGGACAGACAAACAGACAGACGGACATGGCAAAACTGTAAGGGTTCCTTGTAGTCTACGGAACCCTAAAAAGTGTAATAAATTCAGTATCACCCACCTTGCTATAGACTTATAACTAAATAATCAGGGATAGTTCTTGTAACGTAATCAGACGTGCGTGAAAAGCTTCAGTCGGAAAACCTTGCCGTAATGAAATTGATATAAATTGACTGTACTCATGAGCTCAGTGGACTATGAATTATAAATAAACTAGCCGACCCGTTTCGAGGTATTATTACCCCCGCTTATTCTATTTTTTCCTGTTCTCGTGAGATTTTTTTAAATCTTTTTAAGAGGATACTCGTAATCCTTTATCTTGATAAAAGCTTATCCAACTTTTTTATTTGGTTACTTAATATTATTATCATGTACCTGGCATAGGCCGTACCATCATCATAATTTTTCACAATAATGCTATATTATTATTAATTATGAATTTATGATACTACTGACTGGACGCCCGTGGCCACGCTCGCAATCCTACTTTTCCAGTTCTCATAGGTATCTCGAAAATAAAGGCTTGTCTGCTAGTAGCAAATATGTAGGAAGTTGCTAGGTACTGATAACAAGAAGAAGAAGAAAATCGATTGCATACGCGAGCGGCGCAGCACTACTCAATGACAATCGACGCGCTGTGTCGCCGCACTATTTTTTTCACTTTGACACT